>DWEE01000154.1:0-21176 GCA_018245755.1 Parelbella macleannani | reverse complement strand
GTTTGTAGAAGTTTAGTTCGTATTATTAATTTATATTTTAAAAAATAATAGTAATCGACCCATTTATCATTCCACTGTTGGAATATGGGCCTCCTGTCATATTGAGAGGGTTAAGGCCATAGTCCGCCATGTTGGCCCAGTAGTATTTAAATTTAGAAAGCACTTTTTTTTGTAAAGAGGTGCGCGCTATGGATATGAACCCAGCACCCCAAATTTCAGCTAAATTCTTAACCACTAGGCCATCACAATATCATTTAATAATTAATTAATATTGGACGATAGTACGTACAAGCAATGTTTTAGTTACACTGACTTTATTATTATCGTATATCTAAAGAACGAGGCGATAACTCTTAAGTCACTCTCGGAGAGAGCGTGCTATGCCCTACAGGATGTTTGGCTTCCGTTTTGGGTAAATAAATCTTGGGTAGGGGTTCGGTTAAAGTTTAATTTTCGTGCGTCTGTTACGATGTTGATATAGGCGAGTTGTGAGATTTGCGAGGCTTACGTCGATCTCTGCCGATCTTTACCGTATTGAATGGTACTGAACAGTTTCTATCATGACCGAATAGGTGGGACACTGGTTGATGGGGAGTCTGAAAGTTCCGATACTGGCGTGCGTGTATGAAGAAAACGTTGAACGTGGAAAATGCACATGAAGTCTATAAGGACGATGAAGGTGCTCTCTGCTTACCCCTTTAGGAATCTGCTAGAATCATATAATAATAAATGTTACAAGACAAAGCCTACGTGTGAAATTCCGTTGAATAATCGTAATCAGTTTTTAAATATTGTTACTTTGAAACCTACTTAGCAACATGCAAAACGTGACGACTAGCTTCAGAATAGGACCCATCCTAGAAAATTTTTTATAAACTTTTCTTTGTTGATGGGTAAAATAAATATTTTTCTATCGTATGTACGGCGCTCGAGCGAAAATCGTAAACTTTTTTTATGTTGCCATCATTTTGGGCATTTTTCTTATCCGCACTCGAAGAACGACCGAGTTGCCTTTTATGGTTGTACTATGATTTGTTACTATGTCTTAGATTTTTATAAAAATGTACTTGAATTATTCTATTATGTCGAAGTTTGTTAGAGGGTTCAGTGAAAATAAAATATTTTTCATAATAAAACAAACATAAAAATGTTCTTGGTACTGTTGTTACCATCCTCTGTCACAGGTAGAGTTGTTTTAATGCTTTCTGTATACGTTTTTTGGATAGATATAACAACTTTTATTATTACTATCTACCATAAAATAATGGAAAATAACCGGGGTCATCTTGAAATAAATGTCAGAATGCGCCGAATACAATAAAAGATAAGATAAAAGTCATTAACAGTCATGGACATACCCGCTACTGGCAACAAATCAACGATTGAAGTTGTCTGTAAGTACATCTATTTAGGACTGACGATCAACTTCAGTAGAAGCAACTCCATTTCACAAGTGATATTTACGAGTAGTTGGATTGGTTTGCGCTTTGGTAGTTCGTGAAGTCCAGTCGTTGCTTATTCTACAGTCCTTTAACATTGTAATATTCGACCAGGGCATTCAGCTGGTTCTGATGCAGGGTCCAGAAACATGGTCTATTAGAACTAGTCTTCAAACTTAATATAGTATAGATGCAGTTTATGATGGTATAAAATCAGAAACGAGGTAGAGAATTTAGGTAACCGACACAGATCAAAGTATTAGCATTCTGAAGTAGCTGTTACGTCACAGAATCAATTTAATAGCTGTGGAGGCAGACGAGTTCTGCAGTGCGAGCCCACATCTAGCAATACAGAGGCTGTAAAAAGGGAATAATAGTTAAAATATATGTTAGGTTGGTGGGAAACCTTGTATGTTTATCTATTGGGAACAGGTCTCTAGAAGTCTGGAGCAAGTTGAACATTCTGTATCATTACAAATAGTCATATATAAAGTTGTTAGTTTGCTACAGCAGGTGTTGATTATAAATGTGAAACCTTATTTTGGCAAACATAATTCCGATCCAGTTATCAACTAAGCTGAAGGTTTAGCAAATCGTATTTTATGGTAAATTTGCCACACTGCATTTGAGCACAAACAGTTAGTGAGGGAATAGTAAACAAATGTTGGAAATGGAATTTCATTTGCGATTTCAACCAGTTCACGGCGACAGTTGCAAGGTAAATTCAGCGCTGTTTGTTTGGAAACTACCGAATTTACCCAATGATTTGTTGTACAAGTATTGTGGTGTTTCGTTAGCACATGCAGTTGATAAGATAATATTTATATGCAATAAATGCGTTGCTTTTTGATTCAGATCTTGAACCTGATTGTTAAGAAGAGATTCGCTGTGATCGCGATGAGCAGAAGTATTAGTTCTATGGCTGGGTGTTAAAATTAAATAAAATGATATCTATGGAACGAAGTATATATTATTTTATACATATATAGTTTATTAGTCATGTGATTACTGTATCACGGACCGTGGCTCGTTAGGTATCAGATGTTCTTTTGTGGAGATGCCTGACGATATTTATTATTAAGTAACGTGCTTCCTCGTTGGTCGAGTGCTTGGTTACTTTTTTTTAAGTAACGTAACTATTTAGACTCAAGTTCCTCTCCACGAATATAAAACATCGTGTACACCACTGCCCAATAAAAACTTTGTAGTTGTATCACAAATTTAACGTCACGAAACCGAATACATAAACATGAGAATTTAACAATTAACCGGAAACTATAAACAAGCTGGCTCGGGAATTTTTACAGGCGAATTTACTGCAACAATGATGGAGAGCTCCTTGTTAGAGATGGTCAGTGGAATGTACAATTAAATTATTGCTATTCTTTTCTTTCTTCTTTTTATATGTTTATTAAGATAATCTATAACATTTTATATTGATATGATAGAAAAACATTAAGCTTTAAAGTACCATTCGATTAAGAATATATTATTTTTATTCACATTATTTTAATAATTCGATCAATGTAAATTACTAGTTCCATACGTACTACGATTTATTTACACGATGTAAAATAGAATAATGTAAAAATCGATTGAAATATTTTTATCGAGGTATTTTTGAATACCAGCACATCACTAGCTGGTACCCTTTTGGGCTGAAACACTGAACGTTTATTGCATGTTGACGAGCCAACTCTTTACCAAAGAGGAACAATGATGTTTGCCCTCTCGCCCTACTCATGTCTCCGTCACGCAAATTGGAATATGATGGATGGACAGCGGGCATTACGAGGAGATATGAGTACTGCAATCTCCACATGTTGAAAGAGAAATATGTTTCATCAAAGCAAAGCAATCCGTTATATGAATATTTAATTATTTGTAAGTTTTTAAATTCAGCGTGTTTTTCGAGCAAATATCGTGAGTTTTTGAAATACAAAGCATGTAAATATTGGAGTATTTTCGGACGAACTTTGCATAAGTATGTCCAAGGGATGCGGACACGGAACACAATAATCCTGAGCAGTTCGATAGAAAAAGCAAAATCAAAATTCATCCCCCTGACCCCGGGGGTCGATCGTAATTCCGCGACGGGCCGAAAACTATTTCTATTCCGAGGGGTTTCGACCCCAAGCCGCCCCGCCCTTGTTTCCAAATGTTCCCAAATACTTTCCACTGTTCTGTAATGTGCATCGGTAATTTAAAACAGGCCGCTGGGGCGGCGACTCGCTCGAGTGCCCAGATTTCCGAGCTATGTGTTAATTTGCGGCTACGTAACACTGATACTCCCCGAATTGACCGTATAATAGAATTGGATTTCGAGTTCAATTTGGATTTTATTTCGCTGGCATTCCACTCTACGAGATCGCTGCGGCAATTCACCAAAAATCAACTCCGCATAACGCGAACGATTATTTTCAAAAATCATTATTACTTTTTTATATGTAAGAAAGCACATATTATTCCGACGATTCGGAATGTAGAAACAAATTAACGAAAATCAATGCCGCGTAGCATTTTGAATTATTTTAAAAAATCATCATTACTTTTTAAGACTGATGATCGATCGTATGCTTCCATGATTTGAGCATATAATAATCCTAAACAAGAAATGAGAACGTTTCGTGTTTACTGTACTTTTAATAATTTTCAAAATGCATTAAGGGGGTTATTTCACCAAGTTTCCTCGCATTTTTAAAAGCATAGGTATAAGATTTTCGGCATTATATCTCAATCATCCCAGATCCTATGTACATATAAACGTATGAACCAAAAACAATTCTAAAGCCTACCGTAATAGATTTGTGTAATCTGGCCGTAAGTCAGAGAGTGTTATCTGCAAAGGCAAAGCTCGCGATATGATCTCGGACTGACCGGGCGCGGGTTCAGTCTCCGGAGGAGCTGCGACCGCATTAGGTAATGACGCTTCGGTGGTTCGGCAGTTATAACTGCTTTCATATTATAACCGCATAAATAAACACCAAGTCACGAAGAAAAATAGAGTGATGGAAAAACCGCGTCAGGTTTATCTGGATAGATTTTGGTATTCCGAGTTTTGTGCCTACGCCGTGAGAGACCTGGCGAGACGTTCAATAATAATATTGTAACATCAAGCCTGTATTCCCTTAAAAGAATAGACAGAAGAGTGTAGTAGTGCCAATTTTTCTTAATTATATTGCACTCGTAGGCCTCTGTTTGGACCTATTGACGTATGTAGGTACACCTGGCAAAAACCCAGTAATATTTTGTCCAATCAGGAAATTGAACCTAGGATCTTGCTCAGTCGCATTTGTAACCACTAAACTAAAGAAGCAGTCAATAAATTTAATAAAACAATAAAATATATTTCAAGATAACATAGACGTTAACAAATAATTACGTATAATAATCTGGCGTCACGTCAAGCGGTATCAGCTATTGGCAGCGACAATGAGCGGTAGATAAGGCGCGAGGACGAACAGGGAGAGATCGGAGAGTTCGGAGAGCTTACAGAGCGCGGCGTCGTAGGAACTGCCCGCCACATTAACTAATGACACTCGGGAGAGTTCCTTCACGATGTGGTAGAGTATGGAGAACAGTAACGTAATGTCCACACGTAACAAAATTGTGAAGCAGTTATTTATGATTTGCATAATTACGCTGCTGATACATATATAGAAATATATTCTATATTGAAATTAGGGTCGTAACATATAAGTTTAATTGTTTTCTATTTATGGCATATTCTATTTATGTTATTTCTCTTTTATCTATAATATTGTGAATTTTATTAAACATGGACTAGTTTAGTGGCTTCGATAAAGATATTTTTTAAACAAAGCTATCTTTGGAGCCACGTGGGAGTGACATAAAATTTATCAAAAAATTGTCCTGTTGGTCCGTTGGTTTGTGAACCTAACCGCTGAAATGGGAGTCATGGGTTCGATTCTCACCCGGGTGAAACATAAGTGAAACGAACAGACGTATTTTTTCTGCGTAAAGTATAAAAAATTTACATGTACCTATAGTCAAAATATATTTTTTTCAGCCATTTGGATGTGATCGAACAAGATCTGCCTAGTTCAGCATCAATAACCATACCTATGTGAAAATATCCTAAGATATTTTATATTTGTAACCAGTACATTTTTTAATAAGTATGTCGTATCCAAAAGGAACAAATAATTTTATTTGTTATAAGGTGAACCTACCGTTGTTTCTGTGCTATGTGTCTATCTAGTGGAAACCTCGCCGTTCTAGTTCATTTGATGGCGGGTAATCACCGTTGAAGGGCCGATAAGGTTTGTGACGAGTACTCCAATTGACTTGTCGTTATCGTAGGACTTAATGTTTCATATCTGACTCTTACTCCACACTTACCGAGTTTCGGTTTGATGAGGTTATCTTAATGTTGTCTCTTGGATATATTGACGCTGACGTGTAATATCGAATTATTAGGCGGATTCGGATTAACAGCGGATGTAAGGGTGCGGTCACACTGAGACAATTGTAGCGACATAATGTGTATACGTCCTAACTATTGTATTTCGAAACATTACCATATTCATGTTATTTTGCAGATGCTTTCTATTTCTGTATATGAAAAATTCCAATTCTATTATATTAAAAATCCAATAACATTATAATTTGCAATTCTAGTAAATTAAAATTTCAATACGTTTATTAATGATAATTTTATGTATAATTTCATTTTATTACTTATAAGTGTCATCCCTTCGTATTTAATCAAAGGTATCATTACTTTTCATCAACCGTATGTTTAATTCTCTTATATTCATCTATTTATCTCAGAATCGCCAAAGAAATGGACACTTAAAATATTACGTATTTAAGCATTTATGTTATATATTAACATAATGTTAAGCAATTAGATCCGAACAGTTCTTCCGGAAATCCCGTAAAGACTGTTTACATGCGGGTACTTGCGTGTAATCAACTATTCACTGACACGAGAATTACAAATTGGGTATCACTAAGTCACAAAGAGGGGTGGCCTCGCCGCATAAAATGTTCCCTCGCTGGCTACGGAAGATGTGTACAAGTGGCAACATATTTTAGTGAACGGATAAAGAATATAAGAAACTTGTGTCTAGTCTTTTTTCCGTTCATTTTTATTGTTCCATTTTTGAACACGGGTCTCCTCTCAGAATGAGTGGGTTAATATTTATCGTTCCACTGTCGGACACGGGTCTCCTCTCAGCATGAAAGGGTTAAAGCCATAGTCTACCAGGTTGACCAAGTGGGGGTTGGCAGACTACACAAGCGTTAGAAAACATTTCTTATAAGCTTTTAAGGTGTGTAGGTTTGCTCGTGATGTTTTCCTGCAATGTTATAGCAAGTGATATTTAATCTTAAAATTGAAATTCGTAAAGAGGTGCGCGCCAAGTATTGAGCCCGGGACCAAATCAAGTCTTTGAGCGATATTAATACTATTATTGTATCGTTATGACACGTCCCTTGTGGAGTAGGCAGAGAGCACCGAGTACCAAACATACTTATTTTTAGAAAATCGAGGTCATTTTTCTACATTAAGCTTACTTTTCATACTGACACTCCGGTTACAAAGTATGTCTCTAAAGGAAATCCGATCAGATTTCTGTTGTTCAGATCAATGTAAGTATTGTCTAACTAGTATCGCTTCTAACACATGGAGCAGTGACCTGACTTAAATACGAATACTATTGCATTGGTAAGACTTAAGAATCCTTTTATGTAGATTAATTTAAAATGTACGGTGTTTATAATAAAAGTTGGCACATATATCTTGTACATAGCACACAGAACTCTAGTATATAGCGCACATGTTATATTGAGAAATATCTATTCTTACGTATTTATGTCGCTGACGGTACACTGCACATATCTACGGGCTACGTCGTACGCACGAGTGTTATTTCAGCACTGATCTTGAAATTGAAATATGTATATTTTATTGTTATTTCGGGGGTCGGATTTTTATGGGTTGTTGAGGTTGAATGGTCAGCGTTTTGGGTTCTGCGAGTTATTACGTTTTTCAAGTGGGCACTTGTCAACGGGAACTGGAGGGGTGAGTCAAAATGAAAATAAAAAAATGTACTTGAAGGAGACAAGTAAGGATATGATAAAAAAAAAGTATGAAATCAGTTAAAGATCTGGTTGTTCAGATTCAGAAACAAGATAAGAAATGATAAGATAAGATATAACTCATTATTATAAAAGAACTCCAAGAATTATCTCTGTATTATTATTATTTTTCTGCTTCTGCTTTCCCTTCAAACAAGAATAATATTTTCAATGTACAACCTTTTTTGTAAGATGTAAGATTTAAATCTAATTATGACCAATTTAATTACAGGTAGTATTTAAACCTCTAATGAAATTAATCATATTTAAAATTTTATTATATTATTAAAATATTATTTAGGTACCAAATAACAATAGACAATACTAACCACAAATGATTGTCTGAAATATAATAGTATAAAAAACAACATCATAAAATAATCACATAGACAAAAATAATATGAAATACTTAACATTTTATATTGTGAGCTGTAAACCTTTTAAAAACCTAAAACAAATCTAATTTAGAAACAAACAGTGGAATACCATACAAATTACTCCTTAAAATTTCTGAATTCTTAAAGCCCAAGCGAGAAAAACAAAATGACATACTTAATAGACACGCGCACGGTCTTAAACGGAAGTGCAATATAATACCCTTATCAGTAAAGCTTTACTAAACATCCCTTGTAGAGCACGCGAGGCAAAAAATAAACACTGGAATAATTTCCATTACTTACGGAAAACGAAGTGGCTGGCAGTGGTTGGATGCGAGGGGGCTGAATATGTTCAATGCCGTGCTATTGGACAGACCTATGTCCAGCAGTGGACGGGAGTAGGCTGATAATGATGATGATAAAAAAAAGCTTCTTAAAACTAACAAAAACTTTAAATCTTTACGCTCCGTTCTTTACAGGGTAGATGGAAAGCACCGAGTGCCAAATATCTCTGTCCTTATAGAGTTGCCGTCCTTTTCCATTAATCACTTGGTTCAAGAACCGACTAACGGTGATGCTTAAAAGATCCCCTTCAAACTGTAACCGCGCCAGAGCTACCAGCCCTGCAGAAATACATTATGAAGTAACTTCAGTTGTCAAAAACAATTTTTAAAACAATAATTTCTGATTTGAACAATAAACTAGGTTAAGTAATTACTCGTAGACTATAATACCAACTTCTTAACTTGCTTACAAATATTAATTGGAAAAATAATGCCTAATATTTGTTAATGCTTAAATATTTCACTAATTTTTTCGAATACCTTGTTGGTCGAGTGGTTGCAAGCGCGATTGCCGATCGGGATGTCCTGGGTTGAAATCCCGGTTCGGTTACTTTAGGATTTTTTTAATTTAGAATTTCTAGTAGTGACTCGGAGTCTGGAATTGTGCCCGGTGTATGGTTATAGGCTCACCACCTATTCCATGGGACTTAAACGTAACTGGTGAAACGTGGGAGCGTACTAAACTCCTCTGTCTACCGCTTCAGGGATTATAGACGTGATGTTACGTTTAATTGTTTGCTATTGTTTGCCTACCCCAGTATGCTTGCTGCTATTATTATAAATTACATGATATACTATTTTAAATTACATTTATTGTGAAGAATAAGAATCGTCTATGTTTAGCATACAAAGCGTGAACTACTTCTAAATATTAACATTATAAAAATAATACGAGCTTACGTTAAAGGGAGTAAAATTTACAACTGTTGTCAGTTGAGCCTTAAAACGCCCTTTCTGAGGTCGATGTACAAACAACAGCTACACCTCTGGCACTGTAAATGTCGCTTCTTACCTATGAACAAACTTAAAAAAAAATACTTGTTAATTTTAAAAAGGTTTACTGTTAATGAAGAGTGTACTAACAGAGTTTTTGTTAACAATAGTCATTTACAAACAATTGTACAACTGTCTTTTTGTATTCCTTAGAATTATTGTATAACTCAATATTAAAGACGAAACATTAAAGAAGATTTAAAATCGAATAATATTTGTAACGGTGAAATGATAGGTATAATGACAGGGATACCTTCAGACGAATTCCAACTTGACTGCCTTGCGTCGGTCGAGCGGTTGCAAGCGCGACTGCCGATCGGGAGCACCTGCGTTCAAATCCCGGGTCGGGTCCTATTGGGTTTTTCTACTTTAGAATTTCTATTAGTCACTCGGAGTCTGGAATTGTGCCTGGTGTATGACAATGGGCTCACCACCTATTCCATGGTAACTGGTGAAACGTGGGGGTGTACCACACCCCTCTGCCTATCCCTTCGGGAATCACAGTCGAGATGTTACGTTTTCTTTGACCTTCCAATAGGTACACTAATGCGGATTAGCTTCAGCTTCTAATTTATTAGTATTTACGTACTGAACACTCATTCTATGTTCAATGTACCTACGAATTGTCATACTTTGTCTATTACCATATCAAAATTGAGCAAAGAAGCCTGAAGAAAAATACTGCAGAAGAAACAAAAGAAAAAAATCCAGGAAAGAATGAAAGTAAAAGGTTTTAGAAGAGATGCGACCGAAAAAAAGAATATATAAAAAAATATTATAAGTCGCGCGAGAATTGTTCCCAGCACAATATAATACCCTTATTACTAAAGCTTAACTAAGCCCCTCAGAAGAGTACGGCTTGCAGGAAACGGTGGCATTCCTGACTTACTTCCATATTTCCCGGCGCTGGGAGTAGCTTATTAGTATTAAACAAACTAAGCTAATATAAATTGCTTCTTCAATATTGGTTACATCACTGTAGTCCTCTCTTCCCGGTATACAATTAGTACTGACTTTAAGATCATGTTTTTTCTAGTAATATTAGCAATAATAGCCTAGTGGTTGAGAATTTAGCTTTTCACTACGGTAGTTCTGGGTTCAAATCCATGGCGCGGCGCTCTTTACGAAACAGTGCATTTTAGGATTGATTACCACTAAATATAACGGTGAAGGAAAACATCCCAAAGAAACCTATACAACTTGAGGATTTACAAAAATGTTACATATATGACACAACTTTTACATGTATACCTACTAAATATTTATGTTGTTTTTCTCACTAAATATTAATAGGTTTACAACAATAAATACATGATCAAATACCACATCGTTACGAAACATACGCATACATACATACATATATACATACATATGTACATATGTACATACATATGTGTGCATGTGACGCTTGTACAAACCAACTCCGCTCCGAACAAAGGACGCATAGCCAATATAAATTTCTAGTCTAGAATATTCCACAGTAAATTGCGCCAGTGTTGAGTATAAACCACAAATTAGCCCGACCATGGCACTCAGGCACCAATTGGCACTGCCAGTACAAATTAGTCGTGTGTCCTTCACTCGAGAGCCGATAAACCATTAATTAGACTTCTGCACTTAACAGAGCAACTCAACATTTTCCATCATGGTTTGACGCTATGTCGGTCTAGTCGACGTAAATACAACTGCTGCGAAAGGCCCTTGGTCCGCTACCTGGGTCGAATGTTATTAGGTTTTTCTAACTTGCAAATCCTCTTAGTACCTCGGAGTCTGCATTTATTACCGTTGTAGCTCACTTCCTATTCTAAGAAACGTATAATATGACAGATTACACGTGGGAGTTCTATATTTCTGTGCCTACCCCTCAAGGGAAATAGAAGCCCGATACTATGTTTTATCTAATGACGGCATATATTATATTTATAGCATATACATCGATACAGTAGTGGCCTTTGCCCTCTCAATATGAGAGGAGACCCGTATTCTAAGAGTAGAATGATAAAAGGGTCGATTATTATTATTATTACATCGACATGTTCTCATAGTCCAGTCACTGTGACTCACAGCCTTGTAACGATATATACAATGTGTCATCCGGTACCCTCTTTGACCCTACCTGACGTGACTTTTTTAATAATAGCGTTAATTTCAGTGAACAATATTACTATTTATAAAGCTACAATTTAAGTATACACAATCACAAACTGTGAACAGTAATATAACTTTAAAATTACCGCCACGCTCGCCACTCCGACTCCTTCAGCTCGCTTTAAATGCTATAATTATCGCAACGCTGTGCGCCGGTAAAATAAACGGCTGTATTTCGAAACGTTCAGTAGCCGGACGAAAGTATCGTGGAACGTAACTCCATTGTTCCGGATAAAACACCAAGCTGCAAATGCAATACTATGTAGTTACAATAAGTTGATCTGCGACAGAGCTTCTAGAACGATCTTTATTGTTATCATATCAGATAGGCCAGGCAAATAGTACTGAGTGTTAAATATCTCTGCTTAATATCTGTAGGTACATCCATCCCTGCCTTCACACCAGCTCGCCGATTTCGGAGACTTCCAACTATCTCACCACTATTTGACATATTTGGACAGTTTAATTACAGTAACAGTGTTGTAAAACGGTGAGGTTTGCACACTTTAGTATTCTCCTTTATACTGTCTAAGACACGTAAAGTCTACGCACGACTACCATCATGTCTACATCTGAACAGCGTGGCAGACTATAACACTTCTCATCCTGAGAGATCCGCGTACAATGTAGCTATAGAAGGATTGGTGATTATAGTTGCAGTAGGTATATAGTCTCATTAAACAGACATTTCGTTTCGTACATTTCACGAATGCGGTTGTTTTTTGCGGTCATCGCTGTATACCGTCATGCGGTATATCTGGGATTCCCTTAATTATCATAAAGTTCAGTTACCGTGAATGTTTGTATGTTGCGGCATCTCTTCCGTTCTGCGGTTTACACAAGTCCAAAAGTTGTACGAATAATATTAACATAATTATTTTGTCTTCGCATGCAATGCTTTTTTCTGTTAATTAATGTTTGTGGTAATTACGTACTGTTCGTAGAATGTAATACGAATACATTCTTTTAATATATTTGCTCTGATTATTTTGGATGGTATTTAGTCTATTATTATAGATGCTGGTGCCGTAAAAGACGACCAAATAGATCAGATACAGGCTGAAGTTGGAGTCAGTCTTCAAAACCGGCACGCGTATATGAAGAAAGTGACGAATTTAAAATAAACATATCTAGTCTGTGAGTTAGGTAATATTGGGTATTGGATGATTTCTGCGTACTTTATAAGGGACCTGCCGTGGTGTTTATTTCAATTATGTCATGTTGTATACATAGTACAATCGTAATTTGATCATATTTTATACACGATACAATACGTCTTTGCGCATAGCGACCATTAATGCCATTAGTGATCAAGAGATGGCAGCACATGTATCTTAAAATTACTTTGTAGTTTAATTCAAAAAATATCATTATATCAAGAATCTCATTTCAACATAATAGCTCATTATGGGCAAAAAGTATTGTTGCCACCAAGCCATGACCTTGGTTTGCACAGCACGGGCAGAAGTGTAATTGATGACCGTTGGTCCTTTCGTAAAAGCGAGACTAGAATACATAATATTGCTTAGTAAATGTCTTTGAAATAAGTAATTACATATAATCAAACTTCCTGGTCCTAATCTTTGGGCGGACCGCAAATACAATCAACTATTTGGTCCTAATGGAAGACCCAAATTTACTACCCGCAAACATTTTATTTCGTGGTAAAGATCCGACTAACAAAAGGACTCTATTACTTTTGAGAATTTTAGAAATGTTTCTTTATTTTGCAAAATAAGAGGTATTCTTGCTGCAGCAGATGCTAACAGAGATCAAGTCCTGCCTATCTTGACCATGTTGCAGTTGACGGGCGGACTAATCCTAAATGGCATATCGTACCGGACAACTCTTCAGGAGAACCCTGTCCAGAAGTGGACTTTGCTAGGCTTATGATGCTGATAAAATACATATATACACACATACATAATAAATATTAAAGATAGAGAACTATTAGGTACTTATATAACTTGCCACAATTTCTTTGAAAAAAATACTCGTATTACTGATGCTGTAAAGTAATACTAAAGTTAATGTATGTAGATTAATATTAGGAATTTATAAAAAGTATTTTATGAATAAATAAATATTAAAACTCCATATCTTCGTTGTCCTTTTGCGACATTCTTTATATAAGAAGTCTAGGCTAGTTCTTCAGGATCAGATTCACTGAGCTTACAGTTTTCAGGTCGTCAGGCCGTGTTTATCTAGCCAACGTTATCTAACGCTCGTAATCCCTAGACAGCCTCCATTTTCTTGTCTTTACAGAATGTTCGTTCGGTAAAGTTGCTTCTTGTGAGTAAGGTATTTGCCTAATAAATTAGTTATTTCTCTACGAGCATATTTACTCATTATTTATTAAAGTCGGCGTGCGTTTGTTAAGAGAGCAGTGAATGTGGAAAGCGGCAAGTCGGTAGGGTGTAAATATTTTGCATTTAGTGCTTTCTGCCTAACACGTTAGAGACTTGCATGATGATGCAATAATAATACTTCAATGAAATAACTCGTGTCAGGTGACTCTTTAGATTCTTATTTACTTGCTTTAAGCAGTACTTGATAAAAATTGTTCCAGTTTATTCGCTCAGCTTCGCTATTACTATTGAAGTTTTTTTGTCTGTTAACGATGAACTAGAGTACCGTACAACCGAGGCGACATTTGTTTCTTATATTTCACAGTTGCATTGAAACGGTATCAATACGGTAAAAACGAGATTCATTACGCCTATTTAACCATTGCACGATCGTTACTGTCAATACGGAAAAAGCGAGATACGTTACGCCTATTTAAGCATTTGGAAACTATTTGGAAACTGCCATATGGTAACTAGCAAATAAACTCATATATCTGAAAATTAAATCACGAAGAATAATATCGTAAGTAAGTAATAATAATAATAGTAATAATAATAATGGCTGGATGTGAAGAGTTGAAGATCGAGTTCAGTGGTGTGCCATTGGAGAGGCATATGTCCAGCAGTGGACGGGAGTAGGCTGTTGATGATGATGATGAACAACAATTATACATTAAGTAGTTAGCTAAGCTAAATAAAAAGAAAACTTTCAACAAGTTGAGAAATTTTTTAAACTATTTCAATGCAGTTTTTGTAGTGAGTTTGCATGTTATATCTCTTGCGGCCTAGTTTTTGTATGCAGCTTCACTGGACCTTAGAAACTGAAACGGCTTAGAATTCCAGAGCTCGCCTCACTTGTCTGATACAAAGAAGTTATGCGATGTACTATGACTCGTTTAATTGATAAATCCAATAATCCTAATCATACTGGCTTCAGTTTTTCGACAATGATGCGAACATATAAATAAATATGACGAAATAGTTAATAGAGTCAAATATTTAGATTTTTACTATTCAAAAGTTTACCGAAACTATTAACATCCTACACATATCAAATGATTTCTATTTCCTACCTATCATTAGCAATGCTATTTTAATTTGGGCCGCACTTATATTATTCTGAGAAAAAAATGTGTATTACAAAACCGTAAAGCTCAAGGCTTTCTCAGTGCTCACTGCCTGGCAAATAGATGGCAGACAGATGGTAGGTAAATGTTTATTAATTTATTAATAGTTGATCGCTTGTTATCTGTCTACTACGCAGCCAGTTCTTCCTCCCCGGGGACAATGTTTGCGGGCTGGTAACGGATTCATAGAAGATGCGTTGCGTAATTGGCATGAGATTTCAAGATAGGTTAGCTTACTATCAAGATAGACTAGCCTATCTACATCGTCTAGATTTTGTGTAAATAGTCTTTATAAAATATGTTTCTAAATCGAAAATTCTTATTTGCACTTTGACTGCACCGTACGTCGAGTGGTTGGTTGCAAGCGCGGCAGTAGTCCCGCTTACAACCGTTTGCACTCACATCAAGAGGTCCTGGGTTTGATCCCGGGTGGAATAGGTACCTACTATTGGTTTTTTTTAATTTGAAAATCCTAGCGGTGTCTCGGAGTATGGACTTATACTTTATTTATGGCAATAGTTACACATTCCATTCATCAGTAGTTAGATAGATAGTTAGTTAGTTAGATTGTATGTCAGTGAAAACGCAATAAATCATTTTAAGCATGTAGTAATGTTGCATTAATTCAGTATTACTTGAAGGCTCAAGTTTCTTTGATGACACATGTATAAGAGTATGTACTGCGTGGTGTTAATGCTAATGACGTGTATAACGCGCCGAAGTAGACTAGGTACGTTGATTAGGCACTTGATGACGTAATAGCAAAAAACAGAGTATTGGCCACTTGTGTGTTGCAAATATCCTTAGCTGACGCTGACCACTTACCAGCTGTTGGCCCGTCTGCTACAAAAAAGAAGGATGAATGCGCCGAAGGCGGGAGTGGTTAGCACTCGTAGATGATGGGAATAAAAGCGCATTTCTAGCAAATCACAAGTTTATTTCTGCGCGTTATATGTATAACCCGCGGAACTTAAGACAGCCTGATGACGTCACAGTAGCGTGTTGCTACAGAGCGAAAAAAAAACATTATCACATTTTTCCTAAACTCTAAGGGATTATTATCAGCAGTATAATACTATTTACTTGTACTCTATATTGAGAATGGTCTATATCTAGCCATCGAAATATCTACATATTATGTTTAGCACGCAGGTGTGAAGTTATCGTGACCGAGTTATAATTATTTTACATTACATGTAAATGATGGTAGCCATAAGGTTGCTTTCTGTCAACCGATCGTTAATTTATAGACTTAGTAACTTCCATTCGGAATATTAGTTTTAAGTGTCACATTATATTCTGTGGGAAATAATGTGAATAATTACAATTTTGAAACAAAAATGGCTTCAACATAATTTGACATCAAATTGGAAGCTTTAAATTAGTCTGTGAAGGTTGATTTTAATTTTTATTTCGTACAATTATAATAAATACTCAACACGATAACGAATCAACAGTACAAAAAACGCGAATAGAAACACTCATATTTTATTGACTCCAAAACGTTATAATAAGATACGCAGCTTCCAATATCTCTTGTACTGAATTGGAGGCGCGATATTGAGTGTTCAAATTAATTAAAAATGGAACGTTCGCGTTTGTGTTCAAAATAAAATTTAATATTTTTTATAATACAATAATTATTGTAGTATCATGCCAGATTCTTTATAAGACAGGTAGAGAACAATGAGGGCCGATTAACAAGCCTTCGTCTAATTCAATAAATACTTTATATAAAAAAGCATATAACAAATCAACAATTATTAATTTGCAGAATAACACCTTTAAATTAGGATAGAAAACCATAGACCAATCATATCATTTTAAAATATATTTTTTGTTTTTGTTGCAATTAATATGCTTAGACATTTAGACGAGTTGTTCCACAGCACAGGTAGGCTCTTTGATTTGTGTGAATTGATAAATCTGAGGCCACATCTAGCCACATATGAGGTGCCACTAATGGACTTTTGTTGTGACTGTCCCGTGTCGCACCGTCCTATACACAATCGTGATAGGCGTAGCTTTTTAAGAGACAAATACAGTTCGATATATGAGAATGTCTGAGTTTGTGGAACGAGATAGAAAAGAAATATTTACATATGAACTATTCTTAGTACTTCTATTGAAAAAAAATCTCGAGAACTTAAGAGATTTAAAAAAAAAACTTTATTCCAAATTATTCGTCTGGAGTTAAAAGGTGTTTTGAAAATTGCATATATATATTTGTATAATATTTATTACTTAAACAAACAACAAATATGTAGTTTAATCTCAACAAACTAGTGACGAGCAAATTTGTTGATAATTGGGTCAAAAATGATTTTAGAAGCAATCAAATGCATGGGGGTAATACATTCATGCATCCATCTCAAGCAAGGCGCTATAATTGGATATGGTCGTGTCTGTCCTGTCCCAGACGTATAGCCAATATCTAGCGTAGAGGTCGCTACGGTAATGGACGGAGACATGTCACTATCTACAGCTATTGTTAGGTGTATCTCGTAGACTAAATGCGAATACCTCAAAATCTTAACGCATAGAGTACAGATAACATATATTTTAGCTTATTCTCTGCCAAACCGCACTTATCCTATGGTTTTAACCCTTCTCAGTCTGAGAGCAGACTCCTGCCCAACAGCGGTACGGATAAAGGGTTGGTGATGGTGAGCGTTCGTTAAACCTCGTCTAATCTTTTAATGGCGGTTTAAAATATCCGTCTATTGAATTGGCCGATAATTCGTGTTTTGAATATTTCGCCTGGAACAGCGTGGTGAATCATGCTCTAGATTACACGCAGTAGCGGATGAGATCCTTGCCCAAGTGGGGAAACTAGAAAAGGTAAATGATTTCGTAAACAACACAATAATCCTCAGGATTATGTATTGTATTTACACGACACAGAAACCAATTACTCAAAGCTTACACACACAACTCCCAAACAGTCATAGATCAAACTTGATGTGTCATTGGAAAATACCCCTTATGTCCTCTGACATTAAGTTGCTCGAACACAGCAAATAAACTGTTTTTGTCCGTATATCACAAACTTGGAAATGGTATGTTTGTCATACGAGAATAATTAAGTCATAAAATATGATGTTCATATCTAAGTTTCGGCACTTGGTATTAATTACAGCCGCTTGTCATGGATATATTTAGTTTCTGTTAACGCGTTAATAATATTATGAGTTCCGGAAGTAAAATACAGAAGACAGAATAGATGAATTACATACAACCTGTATTTCTGCGGGAATGATCGACAACGTTTGAAGCGAAAAGTTCTAGAATTCAGATATTATGACGCTCTCCTGACTAGCGTGACGCTCTGCAGCTAGATGGGATAACGGGCTGCGAACGGCTACATCCAGCAGAAGACTTAAGCTGATGATAACGATGATGACACGACCTTTACAAAAGGTAATGTTGCGGAAATTTCCCCTTTACAAGTTTTTGGAGTGTTCATTTCCCGTGTAGTTAGCTGCACTAAGGCACAAAATAAAACTTAATATTTAACGATAATAAAGCAATATACGCGTTTGATACTGTCTATGAATAGATGCAAAAGTGAGTGAGCTGCCATTATATTTAATAACAGATTACATGCAAGTTTCGCCCTCTTTATAACCTAAAAGAGTTAGTCATATTGAATATATTTTCATTTGACCGTTATTTTTAAATCAAATTCAGTTAATTGACTGCCTCATTGGTCGAGTGGTTGCAAGTGTGACTGCCGATCGGGTCGTATGTTCAAATCCCGGGTCGGGTGCTATTGGATTATTCTAATTTAGAATTTCTAGTAGTGACTCAGAGTCTGGAATTGGCCTCGATGTATAGCAATAGGCTCACCACCTATTCCATGGGGCTCAAACGTAACTGGTGAAAAGCGAGACTATAGGTACTACACCCCCTGCCTACCTCTTCAGGGAACAGGCGTGATGTTACGTTTTAAATTCATTTAATGTCAAAATGACGCAAAATACGAAAAGCATTTCGAGGGCAAAAAATCAATTTCAAGATTAGTTTTTAAAAATAGAATATACATCTTGTTAGACAGTAATTAAATCTCGTAAAACAGTTTTTTTTAATCAACAGACTACGCTCGAGAGATACGAGAGCGAATTAAGCTATAAAAGCGACACATTTTTCGCTGAAACCTAAACGCAAACATTGAATTTTGTACATACGTGTTAAAAACAGCCTATGTGCAATACACCTGATAAGCTATTTCGAACTTTGAACCATTAGCACAGTGTCTATTATGACGTGTACATGTCGCTTCCAAAGCTGCTGTTAGCAGCGCCCAATACGGCTAATACAGTCATTGATTAGTTTACACTTCACAATTAGCTCGCTAACAAGGAAGTAAGCTTGGACAGTTCTATCAGGCTTGTTTAGTAGTATCAATGAACGTACAATAGTATGTAACATTTGCCAATTTGCATCGGCAAGCAATTCGTATCGTTAGATCGAAAGCACGTAGTTTCTCAAACTATTCGTCTTATAAACTCCATATTGGTCTCATATAAAATAAGGGACTATATTTCCATTTCCCGCGTGAAAAATTAACAGGCTGTAGACGTAAGGCGCGGCCACAGCTCACGAATATCTGCAAGTAATCGCGAAAAAGACGAAAAGTGCTAAAGTACTAACGTAATCATTATAAATGAGTGTGAATGCGGTTAATACACCATAATGCAATATTCGTTAAACTCGCTAAACGAAGCACAGGGAGCCTGATATCAAGTGATCTGAGGACTTTAAGAATAAGGGTGTCTGTAGCTGGATTCAACGGAACCAGAACCAAGTGGAGTGGCACCGATTAGAACTTTATCTTTCTCGTTAAGCTCATTTTAATATTCCAATGAAACTTTCAA
The DNA here is from genome assembly GCA_018245755.1 of Parelbella macleannani. Classification (NCBI taxonomy): domain Eukaryota; kingdom Metazoa; phylum Arthropoda; class Insecta; order Lepidoptera; family Hesperiidae; genus Parelbella; species Parelbella macleannani. Next base: position 1,418 of record DWEE01000154.1, on the reverse strand, counting down.
TCTATTTTCCTGTCACGCTTGTATTCCTCGAAGTTTTAGGCAGTCGAGTGTAGGATATTGCCACTATAGACCTATTTATTACTATCTCTCACATTGGAATTGGACGTGAACCTGTTATCATATACTGGGCACAAATCGAACCTCTGTGTTGCTGTTAGAAATTCTAAGTTTGGAAAATTCCATAGCACCCGACCCCGGACCCAAACCCAGGTCCTCCCTATCAGCAGTCGCGCTTGAAACCAATTGACCTACAAATCAGTCTGAAAGTGAAATTAATGGAATTACTAATTTAATGAATTTATAATCAATAACTTAATAACGAGTGTTATATTACATGAACGACGACCGGTCTAAAGGGCAGAGTTATTTCGTAAGCGGTGTTCTCTGCCAACCCTCTAAGTCTATTGCAAATATGTAATAACAAAATAAATATTCACACGCACGCATAACACAACCTAAAAATAATTCCCACGTGCAACAACCGAAATGCATGTGAAAAATTCTGTCGCGAATATCATAATGAGATAATTCAATCACTTTTCAGATCATCGATCAGTCGATGTCAATTTGAGAACCGCTGATCTATTTATAGCACTAACATATCCCGAGCCCGGGGCCATCTCATTAGCGGTATATTGACTTTGGTTTATTATAACTCTCAGGATGATTCATGATATATCATTCGCAGTATCAACATGTGCGCCCCTCGTGGAGTAGGTCTTCATTAACATGCGAGTGGGATGATTTAAGTAAGAAATAAATTATTGCACGTGGCCTGTTCTCAGTACGACTTAAATGCAAATGCTCGCGGGTTATCATTGTCTGGGAGATGGCAGTGTTCGATGTCACTTGATGTTCGTTGTGTTCGCGGCGTTAAAAAAAACGTAACATAACATCACGCCATGAGGAGTGTAGTGCACTCCCACGTTTCACCAGTTACGTTTCTCTCCGGATCCAGGTCCACATCCAGACCCCGAGTCACTACTAGAAATTCTAAATTAGAAAAATCTCTTTAAAATGCACCTTAATTCAGTCTCATAAAAGAATATAACATTAATAAATTCAAAGATAACGTTTACCAAAAAAAAACTAAAGCCCATTTAATGAAGTACATATAAATTAAACACAAATATTACAAAAAAAGAACACGGCGGTAATATTAAAATTAAAAAAATGGCTTCGAAAATTTTAATTAAAAGATATTATAGTTGCACGTCTTTAGGGTGCGGTCATATTGTGGCGATTAAAATTGTTTACACAGCTAATGAAACACCATGACGTGACGGTGCAGAATACGACGGTGTTCGGCGTTATTACGGCTCACCGTTAAACACTTACGTCACGACCGACGGACAGAATATTATTTTATGTACACTTAATTAAATTATGTATAAATATATTTATGTATATGTAACTAT
>DWEE01000153.1:0-21204 GCA_018245755.1 Parelbella macleannani | reverse complement strand
GGAGGGATTAACGTTTCATCACTAACACTGTTGTTGCTAGGTGTAGCATCTGCAATATTAATGTAAGAGTTAGATACGTCCTCAAAGGAAGATGTTAACATTGTCGTTTGACTAAAACCAGTCTCAGTGCTTGTCAAGCTGTCGTTGAAATTTTTCTCTCTATGCGATACAATGATAGAGTAACTCTTTTTCATTATATTTGGGGTATTATTTATTTGAGCTACAGCTACATTAATTATGTCTGTTTTATATGGCGAATTCTTTAAATCTTTAATTTGAATAACCGAATTCGTGGTCGTAACATCTTCGTTTTTAGATGACGAGCTTTCTTCCCGGGTTAAAGTATCATGGCTTGATTTACTTATGAATGATGCATTATCAAAGCTTGGCAAGGATATTAATGAACCTTTATGATTATCTACGATACTTATTTCGATTGAAGACGATTTTTCAACTTCCTTCAAAAGGTTTTCTTTCGCAAAAACTTTTTTCAAAACACGCGTTCTGGATATTCTTCTTGAAATACTGTCGCCTTTTTGAATTTGTTGTGAACTTGTAAAGTTCTTTTTTGCTTTCTTGTAATATTTTTTAAAGTGTCTATTCATGTGTATAAATGCATGTTTATTATTAAAGTGTACGTTATTTACTTTAACCACGCGTTTATATTTTTTTGAATTCTTTCTGTCTCTTTCAGCGACGAATAACGGCTTACGTGTGTGTCTATTTGTACTGAAAATTATTTGCGGCTGCGAAAGTTGTATTTTCGATGTATGAGAAGATTTTATTGTAATAACTCCACGGTTATCTTTCAATAAATTCGATCCATCTTCTGTATCATGAACATCAAGTATGTCATGTACAGATTGATTTGCTATAACATCATTCGATAAATATGTCGACAAAACAGAAGTTGGACCCATTAGGTCGACAGTTTCGTTAAGTGGTGGAATATTGCAATTCATGCTTTCGTTAGCGTAATTGGTATCAACGTTTGTTACGAGATTTTCATCATGTGATGTAGCCAATTCAGTTTTTTTTAATGTTTCAAACACTAAGTCCTGATTTTCTTCGTACCGTTGCATGTTAATTCTTCAGCTGATTCTTGAAGCAAATTTTATCCCTGTAACAAATAAATAGACTACGATCAAGTTAAATATTCAATACTGATGTATAGATAAATCAGATTAAAAAAAAAAAGAAATGTAAAGCCATAGACTTGTGATGTAAAATGTTAATATTTCATGTATTCAAAACCCTAAATCAGATAGCGTAATATGAAAAAATGACGTATTTGTAAGATTTTGTGAACGTAATACTCTTCCTATAGCGGGATCCGTTGGTTGAATTATGTCTTTAATGACGTATAAGTAAATAAGGTATAAAACGACGACGACCGGAATCCATAGCAGTATACAGTATATGAGCCCTTCCCAAAAACCCACACCGCCGCGGTTTCGTACTGCAAATTTTTTAGATCTATTGTCCACGTCTATATAAATAGATGAACAGGAATAGCGTGTTCTACAAATTTCGCAATCGTCTTCATCAAGCGATGCGTGTTGATGAGCTCCAATACAGACATGTTTGTCTTGACAGTCATTAATATTTTTTTCTTTAATTAAATGACAAGTGTCCGTGTTATTATGCGGATATGTTTTATATTTGCAACCATCCGATGCGCATGCTACTAAATTGCAATTTGGCAAAAATTGCTTCGACTTGATGAGCTCATCACAATAATAGGCCAGTAATTTTCTTTTGTTTTGGTCTGCAGATATTTCAAATTGAGACTTTGATTTAGGTAAACAACAGTTCAATGATTTATCAATAAATTTATCTTTGCTAATATTTGCAGCACCTAATGTCATATCCGTTACTTTGAGGATTGATTCACTTTCTATAATATCGTATGAATTAGTTTTCTTAACGAATTGGCTATTATTAAAATTTGGCGTATCTTTTTTCTTCGGCTCTTTCTTTAATTTTAAGCCAGATACCAGTTGACTTCTAACTTTATTGTTTAAGGACTGTACAGCTTTAGATGTCATTTTTATAGATTCTCTACTTTGGAGTTTATTTAATGAATTGATTTTTTTATTGTCATTATTCTTTATATGTTCCAAATGTTCCTTTACAAAATTTTCTGTTGTCGTAGCAAGATCTTTAATTATGAATCGAAGCTCATTTATATCTTTGACTATTTCTAGACCTGCTGAAGTACTACAGAGTTCGGCTTCATTTTTATCGGATCCAATGACAAGTCCGGTGATTTCGGAAGATGCATCCTTATTTAATACGTATTTGGAATGACTAATGGCACCATCTAGAATCGAAATAAGCTTGGGATCAGAACCCGGATAGGAGTCTGATTTAATGCTTTGCTTTTTCGTTAAAATGTTATCGGTTTGTATAATAGGTATTATTTGTTTAGAAACAATATTGCAAATAGTAGTCTGGTCATTATTATGTAGATCAGCCTCTTTATTTTTACCAGTGTCTGGTCCATATTGTACATTACTATCTATCTCAGGACTGACAATAATTTGAATATCAAATTTTATACTTTTACTATCTGCATAGTGGGCGAAAGCATTAAAAATATTTTGTAGGTCCTTATGAAATTTGTGGGTTTTCTCGAAATGGCATTTCTTTTTAAGATTCGTAGAGTCTTTAACTTTGTTACTAGAGGAATTGAAATTTTTTTTCCTCGGCTTCGTTTCACGCATTTTTCGTATTCTACGTCCATGATGTCCCTTTTTAAATTTGGTGCACTTGTACTTATTGCTTGCGATTTGCATATTTGAAACACGTTTTTTTGTATTAAATCTTGTATCACTTTCCAGTTCACTGGATACTTTATCTTTCTCCCAGTGTAACTTATGATAATGATTCTTTGACGTAACAATTTTGAGAGTACTGTCAGTGTCAGTCAAAGTATAATTGTCAATTTTTCTTTTATACACTTTTCTTTCGTTGCTTGTAACATTTGCGGGATCATCCGCGTATATGCTTTTAACAAGACTTTGTATGGGCTCGCCTTCTAACACATTAGGATAAATTTTACTTTTAAAACCTTCTTTCAATTGATGTTGATTGGTTTGAAATTGGTCGTTTGTTACCGCAATGTCATTGTAAGAAGATTGTGTAAGAAGTACCTTTTCTTGACTCTTTCTTATGTTTTTAATCTCTTGGTCCTCGTAGATTGCACAGCGTTTCGTAAATGATTTAGTAGAAATGCTTAATAAATTAAAACTTGACGAATTAAGAAAAAAAGTACTTGATCTACTAACAGTAAGAAACACATTTTTATAACGTATTTTATGTGTTGCTTGTTTAGTTGACTGTGACCTGTCTTTGTCAATAACTCTTTTCAAATTTCTTGGAATGCTTAGAGTTGAAATTAATCTGACATGTTTTCCCGTTACTGGCACAGTTTGACAAGATTGTTTCTTACATGTCAAAAGATTATGTGCTTTATTATTAGTAGAATTTAAATTAAAATGATTTTTTTCATCGACCTTGATGTCTAAAGTATACGTGCAAGAAGAGGAAGTTCTTTGGAGTTCTAATTTATGTAGGATCGAGTCGAGAACTGTTTCTATTTTTTGTTTTGTTTCTTTATTATTAAGTAAGTATTTCTTGATCCAATCATTAAGTAAATCTTTTAAGTTTTTAACTACAAGCGTAGTAACATCAATGTTGTAACGCGTTCTTAGGTCAGTTTCGTCAGGAATGCTATCGCCACATGCGTGTTCATTTTTGAATTCATCTGTTGGATTTACTTCGTTTGCTTTCATAGAATATTTAAATCTACCCACTTTATTTTTGTAGTATCTTCTAAGGATGCATATATCAGTTTCAATACTACAATCTCTTATAATTTTGCCTTTGTTGGTGTAGTAGTTTGATTTTGGAAGCTTTTTGTTCATTTGCAAAATTGCACTTTTAGTTAGGAACTGTGATGCTCCTGAACATGTTTTTGACAGCGTACTCAGAGTACAATTCGATCTTCTATATAACAGCTTAGCTCGTTTGGGGTTTTGTTTTCCCATAATTTGGAAAGTTATCTTGATATCTCGATTTATTGTCTACTTATACTTCCGAAGGCAACTGTAAGCAACAATATTAGTACTGTGTTCATCTATATAGAGATTTATATGATTTCAAAGTATCAGTTGCAAGTGTTATCGAATAGTGTGTGAATTTATGTTACCTATATTTTAATTAGATTTCCCTATAATTATATTTGTGACTCTGTTACGAACTACATAAAATGTAGGGTATGTCATCTATAATGTCGAGTATGGATTATTTTTACAAAGCTTTCGAGAACAATAGTATAAATCTAGCTTCAGTGAATAATACTTACAAATATATACAAAACTTTCATTTTATTATGTACTGATCCTGATATGAATATTACTAAAGTTACGCAAAACACTATCAAAAGTAAAATTTACATAATCTCATGTGCAAAAGGCGTTTCATAATTTTGACAATTGTACATTGACGTTTGGAAACATTATTCTTTTTGCGGATACTTTCTTTCCAGCAGTATCATAAAAAATAAGTCAGATATTGTTAAATATACCTACGCAGAGGCGAAAAGGTTGAGAAAAGGTTACCTCTCACATCGGTGATATTGGACACGGCTGTATCAAGAATCGTCACGTCACATAAGAAAGTATATTCTAAGGATCGAACAAGAAAATAGATAAAAGAAAACTAGGTAGTGCATATCGTATAGTCGATGCAAACGGAGATAGAAGTGTATGTTTAGGTTGATGAGGAAGTATAATGAAGATTAAATATATACCGATTTTATTCTCGTATGTTTTGTGGAGGTAGCTCGAGTAATCTCGGACCTACACGCGATTCTTCTTCATGAGTTCTCGTGAATAGCATAGGTAAGTCTTACCGGAGCCTGTTTGAATGTTGCAATTTGTCTCTTGTTTTTTCTATTTCCTTCACATCACAATAAATTTTGGATGTAAATGGGGTAAGAAATAATCAGAAAAGGTTGAAGTATTTGTAATTCGCTGAGTGGAATTAGTTGTAGCGGTTAGAAAATAATCCCCGATTAATAAAGTTGTAGAGTATGAACAAATTACAAGTTGATGGCTGTTCGAGAGCTAGGGTGGGTTGTCGTCTAAAACAACTGTTTGTGACAAAGATGCGCAAAGCGCACAAAACTTTTATTACCGCTCTTGTTAAGTTTAATTCTATCAAATACTTAAAGGCGTATACGTTATCAGATCTGCTTAAGTGATATTTATTTAATCCTGAAATCTTTGTAAAAGACTTAGTCACAAGTTAGCGACTAGCCGTAAAGCAAATTGAGTTACCAGATTTATACAACTTTGTCGCATTAACAGTATCGCGCCGAAACATTTGGCAATGTACCGAATGTGCCGTTCTCGGTGATATGTTAATCGCGATAAGGTTCCAAATGGCGAGATCGGTGTTAGATACTTGGGAGTTTATGATAATTCGATTAAACTTGTCTCTACCAACACTGAGTTCCTTTGAGGCTGCTTGGTAACATCAGATTGACAGATTGCGGTAATTAAACGAAAGCCTTCGGAGGGCGATCTTACAACGGGTGTACATTGAAAAACTTTTACATTTTTCTCGACAGCTGGTCGCTGTTAGCTTTTTCAGGTATAATAACAGATTTATTCATATTGCTAAAATAAAATTTATACTTGTACTACACTCCTCTGCCTACCTCTTCGGGGATTACAGGGGCGATGTTACGTTAAAATTATTTTTCTTTCAATATTATTTCATATATGTATGTATATAGATAATCAGCGGATAGCCACGATTTAGCAGATATAACATATTATTGGCATTGAGCAGTATTGGGAAACTGTACAGAACTCGCTAAACTTGTTTGTATTTTGAAAGATGAATATATACAAGCCGAAAGACCTATTTAGGTATTACACGGCCGTCAGAAGCAACGCCATTGTGCAAGCTATGATGAAATTTGAAACCGTATTCACTAACGTTCTCTAGAATGTCTCGTAACTATGTATCTGGAACATGTATTGAATTTGGGCAGCCTGGAAGACGGTTGGAACGAGATAATATTCAATCTATTATAATTGCAAATAAAGACTACCTTCAATACCTAGGAAGATATACCTACTATGATTCTTTTCATAAGTGTTTTAGTTAGTTAACTGTTTTATATACCCATTGAAATTTTCCTCTTTTATCACTGGCACTCTTTTCAGATTATCTTTTATCTTCATACCAAATACTATCTTCTTCGATTAGGATTAAATTTATTTATTTATTTTATATAATCTTACTTACATTTAAGTTTTTACTTAAATTTAAGTTCCTTTTTACTATTGTGATAGACCTTGTTCCGTGTACGAGTACATATTTAGTTGTATCTCCTCCAAGAAGTTCTTTATCATAGTGTTCTTTTTATCATAGTTAATAAACAAGCATAATATTATTAGCATTAAAATATTCCCAGTCCCATGGGACGGATAACGGTGTGGCTTGCTACAGCCAAGAGAATCTCGGGTAGCCAATAAACTTTATAAATGGAGTGGAGTTGAGAACCGCTGTCGGCCGTTACAGCGATAAATAAATAAATAAAAATTAATTTTATAACTTTGATAGCAATCTTTTCTAGACTCGTGTGGTGACACTAGAAATTATTAATTTTTTACCTTACAAAAGCTGTTTATAAAATAAAATTATACTTGTAAACCATGAAAAAAAAACCATCACGGCTGTGATCCCCAAAAGGGTAACTAGAGGAGTGTAGTGCACTTCCACGTTTAATTAGTTTTTTTTTTAATTATTATTGTATCAACACGCCAGGTCGCTTACCGGGTAGGTAAACAGCACCGATTGCCAAACATCTCTATCCTTATGGACCTGTTCTCTTCTAGATATACGTAATTGTCCACGTAAATTTATATAATTCCTTCTCAGATTATACACACTAACTTACGTTCTTACTGTTTGAATATTCCAAAATTTCCTCGTCGCGCGCTCACACTAAGGAAAAAAAAATGTCCTTGCGCTTCTAACTTCAGTAATTCCATCATGCATAAACCTTAAAGAACCTTAAAACAAACAAAGTTTAAATTAGAATTTGTTCTATAAATTGTTCTTTGTAAAATATACTCAGCATTCGGTACATATAACATATATATGAACATGTATGTATGTACAAATCTCACTTATACATATATAATTAACATGTAACTGAGTTTGAGACTTAAAGCTCAATGGTATGGAAAGCAGCTTTCGTGTTGTGGGATTGGAGGTTCGAATCCTTGGCACGCATCCCTTAATTGACGAAGTAAAACTTACTTTTTCACTGTAAAATACTTTTACATTTCGAGGTAACAATTATTCGCCGTAAGAGTAAAGGAACACGTCTTGATACCTTAGAAGTTTTCATCTGTTCTGTAAAGCGGCAACCAATTAATGGGTATTTAGTCAGCTTGGAACATAATGGCCTTGATTTTCCTCATTCGAAGAGGAGACGCATGTACAGCAGTAGAACAAAAAAGGATTGATGATGATGACGCGTACAAAAATCTAAGCGTCGCTCTGTTCGTTGTATACATTTAACAATGTGTATTCGATACATTGTAAACATTATGCAAATTAATGTAGAAATAGGTCATGTAATGGTGCCCTGAAGAGCTGTCACAAGCGAGCTGACAGGTTACGTAATGCTGCGACCCTCGGCCGGGTGGTCGCAGGTAGCACATTTTAATGAGATTTCGTGCTTTGAACGACAAATTAGACAATCTATGCATGTGACTGTCAAGATATCATGGATATACGCTTGAATTTTACTAATCGCAAAAAATATGTTTCAGTGATGAATGTAAGAGAATTACGCCAAATACTTGGTGCTTTCTGCCTACTCCATGAGATCTGTGATCAGGCGTGATGATATGATAGTATAATAATTATTGGTACATTAGTAATTATAGGCAATAACCATTAAAATTGGGTATATAAAGAGTAGGCACTAATTTTATACATGTATGCACAAGCCCAAAATGAATGAAGATTTTGCTCTTTCACTGAACATATGTACATACTCGTACGTCTCTACCAACGCGTTTCACCGATCCCGATCTTCGCGTCTTTCCATCCAGTTTCATTGTCTCCCGTAGATCTTGCTACTTAATATTCTTCCTAAGCTGGACTCAGTATACTAAAGAAGATATATAAAGAGATGTATAAAAGTGCACTATTGAAAAAAATGTGAGTTCAATCTACAGCTACCAATTAACAGTTAATTACATAAAAAGTCTTTAGTTAAAAACATTTATTTAACTGAAACTTTTATTGCTATAGGTACTGTAAGCTTCTTGTGCCAAGAGAAACATTTAGCTAAAACGTTACTTTAGTTTTTCGCGCTAAGGGCACCGTATACCACGTGGAAAATATCAACGGCATAAAAGCACTACTTCTCAATATATCCCCCCGTAACACACTTTGCTGCTAGCCGACTGCGCTGTTTTACGACCGGCCTCCGCACTATCGACATGTGACGTCACTCGTATATTATACTCCAGGGGCTAAGCACGTCGCTATCCACAGCTGGTGCGACCTGTTCGATAAATTGCAAGTAATAGAAGCCATAGTGTTCGTTAAGACGTTTGAAGTCTGTCAACCTGTACTTGGCCAGTGTGCAGACATGGCCTTAACTGCTTTCATTCTGTGATGAGTACTGTGTTCAATACCATAATAGCTCGTACATCCGGAATGTGTATTTAATCTGTTCGATTTTTTTTTTATTTCGGTTTTATAATTAATTCAATGCTAGATTACAAAGGGCGGCACGCCAAATGATATTACGCATTGTTGATTAGCAATCTTCTATGATACCATAATATGTATATTTGCTTATATATTATAATCGAATCGACAACCACAAACTAGATCGACACGCTTCTCTCACGCTGTCGATAGTAATGCGTGCTGGATCTAATACTCTCTACATTATTTTACTATGTTTTATGGTTATAAGTTTTTGTAATGCTTAGTGAAAGTGGAGAAAATGGGAGTAGTGTGCGTAAAGGATGGCAGAGGCAGACTTATGTCTCGTAAGCAGGGGTGCTATAAGTGAGCTATGTGTAAACATTCCTTATGTCGCATTATGTACTGGTGTTTCTCACGATCAATTTTTCGGTGTTTTTATTAAAGTATGGTTTCAGTTTTGGCCCTGTCCAAAGTTCTTTTGCGTGAGCTCCCTTCGATCACAGCGAAGTCGCGGTTTACAAGCACAAGTATTTGTTCTGTCTACACACAAAAAATATCTATTTAAATATATATTTACACGTCTTAGAGAATATTCTTCAGTACCTTAAGGTTTCCTCGCGATTTTTTTCCTTCACCGTCGTAGGAAATGATATTTAATCTTAAAATGCACCCTATTTAAATAAGTGCGCGCCAAGATTTAAAGTCACTGTAACTGGTATTGGTACACTGTGAGAGGCTGAATTTTCAACTATTTATGTTTTATTTTTTACTTTTTATTTTTTACATGCGCCTATGTACTATTTTCTTAGTAGTTAAAGTTAGCACGGGGTAACAACACGGCAAGTTGTTTGAAGTAAATAACTACATTTAGCCTACATTTCTATGAATTTCTGGAAATTATAAGGATGTGTGCACAGTGTTAGTTTTTAATTAATATCATATTATACTAAATAATATCGTGATCTATTCCTATCTAATAATATTTAGTTCCTCAGAGTGAATGTATATATATACTTATGCTCGTCAATGCTCAAGTCCTTATCGCACAGATCGTTAGCCGTGGGTGCGAACAATTAACAAGTAACGACTATACAGTCAGGCATATTAACCATTGAACCAACTCGACACACAACACATTTCCTGAGTTGATATTGTCAAACCAAGTATTGTGTACCCGAATCACCGTGAACGAAACCTTACTTGGGCGTTCTGAACGAGAGCTTTTCAGCGATAGTTTTTTGTTATCCGTCGAACAGCGCTGAAGCCGGAAGCGGGCGATCTGATGTCACAAGCCGAAGTGTTGTCATTATTCTTGAAAAACTCTTAATGGTTCCGTTTCGAGAATTGTATCGGATTTTATTTGTATTATATTTATATGTTAGGCTAGTATCTGGCCCCGATCTCGCCTGCTGGTAAAATTACGATTAAAAAGTTATGAAAACTGCTTTACGATTCGATATATTATATGGAGTGGTTTATTTATTTCAAAAACCTCTTAAAATAAATGATGCAATTTAATAAAAGGTTTTTATATTAATTAATATCGCTGTCAGAATCAGACTGTAAATTTTCAGTTAGTATAATATGTTAGTATGAGTGAAATTAGTAAAAGTAAATAAACTGTAAGTTAGTGTAACAGTAAATAATAACTGGTAGTAGGTATCTGTCACATTCGAAGCTGGTTGCAGACGAAGCCCTATTCTTTAGGGATGTTACAACCGCGGCTAATATACACACATTTGTACGGTACTTCAGGTATTTTAATTGTATGCAATATTTATTTTAAACACGAATAAACGTGCAATTTGGAAACACAACCCATATTTACCGTCACCGTTGGCTACATTCCGCGGATTTTGAAATGCAGAATCAACGATTAATTTCGCGTTTTACCACATTTTGTACAGTAATATTTTGTACACGGTGATCGAATATTGCATTATTTACACAACGGTGACCTGGCATGCTGTTCTCAAATTATTAATTCCCACTGGTAGCTCGGACCCTGCATTTGTGATTGGTGCATGACAATAGGCTCACCTTCTATTCCATGGGACGTACTCGTATAACGTAACGGGTGAAGTATGGCAATATCTCTTCTATTTACACTTTCACGGATAGACGGGCGTTATGTTGTGTTGCTTTTCTTATACTTATAATAAGTATTATGGCCATTTGTGCGTTATATGTGTTTTTTGCGAGGTTAATGCAATAGAAATAATGTGTCGCGCGCCAGACGAGTCGAGGATGTGCCGAAATCCAAGAGTGCTTCGTATTCCACGTTGCACTACGTTGCAACCGTGACTTGGCGCCGTGGTACTGTGTATGAGATAACGCGGCGAACTTATTTATTTACTATCGCAAACAAAACAGTATAAAATCAGTGTATTACATCATATTAGATAACACTTTTGAGATCTGGATTAAATAAAAAATATATACAATAGCGTAATATTATATTAAATTCAATGTTACATCTGTGATGTGAAACTGCTAAGTATAATTTCTAATTGAAAGTTGAAAATGATTGAACACCTTTATATGTTTACACATATGAGTTCAGAGCAAGTAATATTCTTTTTATAATTGTATTTTTATATCGCTTTCAGTCCATATATGTGTATTTTCTTGTTACTGTAATAATAATAATAATATTAAATGTCTCGGTAAAAGGAACGTCGGTCGCCCTCCTACCAGATGGTCTGACGACTTGAAGAAGCCAGCGGGAAGCTACTGGTTTCGGAAGGGCTAGGACTGGAAGGAGTGGCGCCGATTAGGGAAGGCCTACGTGCAGCAGTGGAAATCTAAAGGCCGATGATGATGACTGTATTGATCATTGTAATAATTCATTAATATAAAAGCTTACTGTATATACAATAAGTGATTACACTATTATAAGTAGTTCCCATGTATAAGTCCCAGTATAAGTTAATACATACGTATATTACGTAAATATAAAGGCATATTATATCATACAACTGAAAGAGATCGGTGTCTGTACATGAAGCCATTTTTTAAACTGTATCTATGTACTTATGAGGCGAGTGTTACATGGTTAAAAAATTTTACTTCTGTCATGTAAGTACAGAGCCTAACTAATTGTAAGTTTATTCTAGTTGATCTACCACAGACCGAAACTTGGATGGGTAGTGGATATCTTAGAAAAGTGGTAGTACTGTCAGTGAGTAACGGGCCTGTACAATGGATTATACTCCTCATTCAATATATCTGCACTGGTTTTCAAATACTAATGTATTTTTTGGGAAGATTCCTTTGTATGATGGGCTGTATCATTGAAAAAAAAAGAAATCCATATAAATACAATTATCTGCGTATATATTTCATTAGCCGTCAGGTTACTATAACACAAAATCTCTTCAGATTTGCTTTCTTTACATTTATTTATTATTTATCGCTGTCTGTTTATAGCTTGGACTGAAATCCGCTCGTGACACTTTCCGCGCGCGTATGAGTGGCGAAAATAAAAAGTATCGCTTGTCTCGACAACTGGAGACCATTTAAATATGACGTTATGCAGTTTGATCACAAATGCGCGATGCTAGCTCATATATGGACGCAACTTGCATTCACACGATCTTGGATAGCGAGAGATTCGAGGGAATTTCTTCGCTCATTTTCATTCAGTTTTCCATTCTCAGGGTTCTACCAAGTATTGTAGCAGGTAACAGATCATAATGATCATATTCAGCCCTTTATAGTTCCACCGTTGGGCACGGGTCCTTCTCACAATGAGAAGGACTAATGCCGTGATCTATCAAGAGGACAGTGTGCTAATTGGATGACCTCAAACGCTTCGGAGAACGATACAGATTAGTTTTATCAAAATACTTACATCAGCCCTTTTATTGTACTTCTGTTGGCTGCGAGTCTCGTCTCACAATGAGAAGGCTTAAGGCTATGTATATTCTACCACACTGGCCGGATACAGATTGGCGGACAAATAACCAAATTTAAATGACTACGTTACATCTCAAGTAATCACATTGCAGCTATCTTTTATTTTGAGTGAAAGGAAGCCGCAACTAAATTTCGTGCAGTTGCAACAGCGACCAAATCTAAAATTCGCTTTGGAAGTCTCACTCGGCGCCTGAAAGCATATTTCCCTAAATAAACGGATTTCAGCAGCAATAACACTGAAGACAAATGTTGTTCTGAATAGCGAATGTATGATGCAGATGCTGTGACACTGTAATACGGCTTTGCTCTTAAGGGGACTTCACACGTTACCGGATAAATTGCTTTGTTCTGTTCTGATTAAGAGATCTCAGGTGAATTGCAGAGTAACATTTTGAAGAAAGGTTGTTATAGTCGGAGCGAAACGGCAAAAGATAGTTCAGGAGGTCAAACTCCATGAAGGGTTATTGCGCCAAAGGAAGAAGTAGTTCCCATTTACTTTTATTATGTATGTCTACTGCCGTCTAATAACTAATTACTAACAGGACTGTAGGAAAAGGACTTATAGTACTCTATTTTGTAGTGAATATATCTTCAGTTACCGTTGGTTATTGTTATTTAATTCCTAATTGCCAAGTTCCTTACATGGTAGGCAAAGAGTAGCAAGTGCCATACCTCTCTATCCTTATGAACCTGTTGTGTGATACATTTGTTTGTTATGTGAAAGGTCTGAATCGTCCTCAACTGCAGAATTTGCATTTTCCGAATAATTTTGCCCTGTCGTATTCGCGCCTTGACAGTGTGACGTCATCTCACTGTGACATCGTGTGTGATATGATGGTGAATGTGAGATTGGGTCACCAACCACTAAGCGTGTTAGATGAAAGATTCTTTGTAATTCATATTACTTATTCTGAAGGTCCCATCGCCATATATTTTTGGGTCTTCATAGAACCGGAATGGGCTAATTGAAGTATTATTTTGAGATGTCTACTCCTCAATGCGTTAAATAGAAACCCGCAAGGTTTTGCTATTGGTCAACAGGTGGCGCTGGGAGATACAGAATCAGGCTGACAAAGTAAGATTGATTTATATTAAATGACACTAAATCCGTTTCTAATAAACACCCTTATAATGGTATATAATATATGCTATAAGTTTCAAGAAAATTATACAACGGGAATATTAGTTACGAATAATTAGTAACCTTTATTTGCGTTGAATTTTCTTCTGCTTTTGTATACGCAATGTTATTTTCAATCTCTATATCGAGCCTTTCCTCGTAGTATGTTATTGGCTCTTGGTGCAGAGGATTTTTGGCGGCAGAATGACGGCAAATGGCGCGTCAGAAATTAATGAAACCATCGATGCGGGAACGTTGCAATATTTCTTTTGCTCGCGCATTTGTCTTCTCGAAGTTTCCGGACTTTAGCTGGCTTGAGTTGGTTTTCCTCATTCGGGTGCCAGGCTTTTCGGTCAGCTTTGCCCATCGGTTAGTTTAGTTACATAAGCAACTGATTTAATATTACGTGTTAGGATTAATAAACTGGTTTGGTGTTTTCTATTCTATAATAGGAGAATTTCAATGCCGAATTCCAGTTATTATAGATTAATTAATTGTAAAGGTTCAACAAATATTTGATAATTTGTGGAAGACCCTGGGATTTCCCTTAATCGTTCGACTAGTAAGTCTCTTTAAGATGCGCTGCTGAAGGTCTATTTTTGCAGATCAAAGCCTCCATCCTAAGTGCCAAGGGATAAAAACTGTAAAATTAACTCCAGGATCCTTAAAAAATCGCTTCTTGAACTGTGTATTTTGTTTTATAACAAAATATGTGTAGAACCTTTAACTTGACTTGAAAACTCGGGTGACGCCGCGGGCCACATCCGTTATATACAAAACGAAGAAATACAATAACAGTGTTAAGAGAAACTCCCGCGTTCCGGGATAAATAATGACGTTCAAAAAGCTCTTCGAACAAAATTATCCCTAGGAAACCGAATTCGGAATAAAAACTGCTTCTTTTATTTTAGCGGATAAACTTTCCACATCCATCATCTACTTTTGGTGAAGTAAGTCATTCGTATACAAAAATACCATATCGCAGTTGTTCAGAGGAAATCACGAGTTGAACAAAACTTGGTCTCTGTTATTTAGGACATTGAGATCATATTTGTGAGTGCAATCCTCAGAGGACTGTAATGTTAACGTTGCGAACAATACGTAAATTTGCAACCAGATTTTAAGTTCACTCACATTATATCTTATAACATTGACAATAAAGATGAATTTTGTAACAGTGTCGGACTGTCCGAGGTGGGGCGCTCGTGAAATTTTCGAAAACCAATTTAAAGTTTTATGCGATCTGAAACATTGTGCTTCTTCATATTATGTTTTATTTTGGAAATTGCTTGTTGATTCATTGTGTTGGGGGTTTTGTTCAAATATTGTTACTGCCCTTTAGGGCTATCCTTTATAAAATTCTCTCAAGGGAACGTCCAAACCATAAGCTTCTCTAGATTGCTCTAATTTTCAAGGTTTTTTTCAACATGTTGTTCAGCAGATAAGTATATCTGAGGGTAGAAAGAGAAATATTCTGAAAGCCAAGGGCTATGAAGGCTATAATCGGTTATCTGAATTGAAATTTAATTGGTTCATCGTCTTTAACTGCCAGTCCAGTGTGGAGCAGCGTGGTCCTTCAGTTGTGGAAGAGACCAGTGACTAGCTGTGCGACGTAAAACACTTACATGCACGTCGTCGAATTTATAAGTAAAACTCTGAGAAAGCCGTTGAGATATGTAGAAATGTACAAAAAGTATGAGATTTATTTAAAAACACAAAATTCATGGCAAAGTGTAGCGGGAATTGATTTTTAACTTTGACTTTTACGAGGTTTGTTTTTGTCAATCCCATTTTAAACTCGCCACAACTCAGGTAATAAAATTTCTGAGGTCTGCGGAGATTGGGTTACTCAAATTAAATTAAGTCCTCCGATTTGAAAGGGAATTCTTATTACGAAATACTTAAGTAAAATACATTTCAAAAACCTCTCGGGTTTTTTTTGTGTACAAACAAGTTACGTTGTTTATCTCTTATTCGTGTATTTATTTGAAAATGTAACCGTGTTAAAACGTAAGTGTACTACATTTTAAAACGGTTAAACTGCCAAATATTTGAGGATAAAAAATAGGCATATGAATAGGGAAAAATAGAGATATCCTAAAAATAGGGACGTCTGGCATTGGATGCCTTCTGCCTTTCCACAGGACACGCTAGGTTCCGACATAATGACAATAACCAAAACAATAACTTTTTCAAATAACGGTGACTACGTGCGAAAAGAATACGTTAAAGACAGACAGTATTTAGCAGATCAACGTGAACAAAAAACAATACTCCGTGCCGCAGACAGTTATATGCCAAGCACTTTATTGCACATTCCGCGCCGCCACGGAATCCTAATAACCGACGTGTACGATACCAGGCGGGACTGGCTGCGAATATTTATAATATGTCCCTTGTGACATTACGTATACTGTACTGTACTATTGTTTTTACTATTCGACTATTTGGTTAATACCATTGGGTTAGAGAGACCAAGGCTCACAAATCTTGACCAAATAGGTGAAATTCTGACTGGGGGGGGAGTTAGAGGTCTTCGAAACTGGTGTGCATATAGGAAGAGAGTCATGAACGGAGAAGTAGCGCGGTAGGTCTGTGAAAGAGATATTTGCACTGTAAATGGAGATATTTGCACTCGGTGTCTTCTATCTACCCCGTACTATAGGGCTAGCGTGACAAAGTAGTAATAATGGGTATTAGAAAAAACAAACCAATTTTTTCGTTGATACTAATACATACGCGTTTTAAGCCTCTTATACTTTCAACGGAGAAACGGTCTAAGTTTGTTTTATAACTGTATACAAACAAAGCCGACTGTCCGTTTTAACAGAACTCTTTACATAAGTTCTTAGTAATTACGAAAGTTTAGTAGTTGTCTTATTAAAAACTAACTATAACTAAACTAAATGAGAATAACATTATACCTGTTTGAGAATGAATATGGGTCAATGAAAAAGGTTATATGCGTGACGGTATACAACCACTGAACATCTAGTAGACCCTGGGTTATTAGAAATATGACGCTGATTAACAAATACGTTTACTTCAAAAGCATCATTCACTGGCGGCACTGGTTGAGATTGACTATCTGTCGGAGAAAGGTGGTAGATGTCTTTGGATGTAACCGTTCATTATTGTCGCCATTTCCCTTCTCTCTTCTCACAGTCATAGACAATTTCTGACCGTTGCTACCACGAATCTCTCTTCAAAAACAGCTAATTCACACGTTTGTAACTTAAGTATGCAAAAAGGAAGGGTCCGCTATCATAATTCTTTGAGAATTCACGTTAAGTAGGGGCCGGTGATATGTAATTTGATTCAATATTCCCCACACTGATGACCGCCTGTTGAGATACAAATGAGGGACTAATGAGCAGTCTTTAAACCAGGGTTGTCTGCCATGATCATCGAAAATTTATTTTAGTGACCAGGGTAGGTTGGGTTCATAGTTTTGAAGGATCTATTTTAGCAGCTAAGCTACATTGCTCCGGAAGTGCGAGGTAGACAAGGTAGAAAGAAAGAAATAAAGAAAGAAAAGGGGATATAGAATAGGAAACTACCAGCCGCTCATGTTATTTGCATTGTGTTACTTACTCTGTATTCAAATTCAGGACATTTTTAAATCGTCACAGTGTAATTTTACAAATACGTAAATTTAATGAACGTCACAACAATAACTATAAATGAAAATATCATATTTTCAGCTATATTTTCATAAACTCTACAGAGTCTGAACAACCAGGCGATAGAGTAAAATCCCGTATAAAAACGCTTTATTTAAACAATCACGAACATTTTTATTCGATGGAAAATAACAACGTAGCACCGAACAGAAGCGTTTGATAGCGTTCATTGAGTGACGCTTCCGTTGCAAAAATACTCGAAGCACTGAAGTTCAGTTGTTCATATATTGGCCTCATCGCACAGATAACACGAACAAATAGAACAGCGACTGAAGTGAATAATCCAAGTTATAGTATTCTTTTTATATTAACTAATTATGTTACTTATGTTAATTAAGCAGGTCGGTCTGTATGAATAGACATTTTTCGAGAATATTATGGAGAACTTTAAGATTTGCCAGATTGACCATATTTCCTTTCACCGGTACGGTACAAGTTGTGGGTACTTAATCTTTAGTTGTGTGAAGTAAGCAGTTTATTCCCGGGTTTGAACCCGGGACGTCTGAAGTGCAAACCTAAAGGACAAGGCTATTGCTGGTTATTAAAATATACTAATTAACAAAATGCCTGGAGCAATGAATAAAAGTATTTGAACTTTATATCACAACTTTTGACCTATATTTTTATTTAGCACGGGTTACGCCTGAAAGGGTATCAAAGAGTTACAAAAATCGTTTATATTTTTAAGACCCACTTTTTTATGTCATTTTCACCTTTTTAATTGTAGCCCCTTCGAATTATTTTCAGAACAAAAATAACAATAAAATAACTGCGTAATAAATAGATAATATTTATAATAATTATTAAAGTAAAATGATCACTCCAAGTAGTTTACGGGGCAGGTGGATATCACATATCTGAACATTAAATTAATAAAAGTTTGTTGTTCATACTGGTATTACCGAGTACATTGTTAATATGTCAATTATGTATGATTCATATAATCATCATGAAGATAAGTTAGAAATGTGATTCCAAAAACTCTTGTGTTCACATAGATCATCAACATTTAATTACGATAGCTTAACTTCTGCCCAATTTACGATTCGATAGCCGTGGTGTGTAGGGGTCCCAAGATTTACTATTATTAAATTTACTATTATTAATAGGTATTAATAATAGAAAATTTATTTTTAATAATTTATTCTTAATAATTTAATATATTCTTATTATTATTAATAGGTATTAATAATAATAAATTTATTAACAGATAACTCTTGTAACAATTTATGTTAGAATTTTATTTTACAAAATCTTTAATGCTATGAATCTTAGCCAAGTAACATTTAAACTGGTATTAAATATGGTATGATAACCATCGGCGCTGGTAAGGGGGTGCACTTGGGCCCCACTATCAGGAAAGAAAATACATGAAAACAAGAAACCATAAAAATATTTATATTAAGTGAACTGTGTGAATTAATGTGTACAAAATTGACATTATTTAATTGATTATTTATTCATGATCTCGCCACATCTCTTACGAGGTAGGTAGAGAGCACGCTGTGACAAATATCCCTCCTATCTTTATAGACCCGCTTGTATCTTTTCCACATAAGTGACATAACTCTTTAATTTTATATATCAACTTATTATAATTTATAAGCATGCACTATAGCTAATTATCTTATTATCAAAGCGGTCCTGGCGCCGCTCATGATGAGAACAAAAGGGGAAAGTATACATCTGTATACGTCGTGGTTCCTACATGCAAATTTAACATTTAAATTTCTCCCCTCCTGTCCACTAATGACATGATGGAGCTGCGATGCGATTTAAAGACTTTAAAGCTTTTGAAAATTTACGAGCTTCGAATTTGGTAATTTTTTGAATTATGAATATCTTGAATATGAATATTATTGAATTATGAGTATTTTGAATTTTGAATTATGAATATCTTGTCCAGCAGCCTCGCTTGCGACCACTAGACCAACGAGATTCCATGACGGACGTGACGACACAATGACAATAAAACTCGTATATAAATAAAGAGTGATATAGAATAGAGGAAGATTTGAATGTAGCACACCCCTGGTTAATGACGCGTGGCCGCGAAGCGATTTATTGCGCTTTAAGCGCTGAAAAATTAACGAGCCCGCGGCCTCTGTTTTTACGACTTGTAATAACATTGTTATGTATGAAACATTGCTTATCATTTTTTAGTTGTTGTTTTTTTCCTTTTTGCATTTTGCCATATATTTTTTTACGTATTTTCTAGTCTCCAACGGTTAGTTACTGGTGAATAACACTAATGCTTTTAAAAGCGCTTTGTTAAAACCATTGGGCTCATCACATAGATATTTTTTTTGGCGGAAATTGAACCCACGACTTTTATATCAGCACTCAAAGTCCACCATTACCATTAGATTTGGAACCGATAAAGTTTTTGATCATTCTGATAATATGTTCTATTTTTAGTAAAATTTTTCTTCACGCCATATGTAATTTACTTAAACCACTCCCCGAGCCTTTTACCAACATATTTAATCATTGCTGCAAAAAAAATTAAACCCAAAAAAAAACCGACAACAAAACACAAATACCGTTACACATACGAAAACGAGATTGTTTAAGCATATCGAATCAAATGTAATATTTAATGGCTGTATGATGGAAACCGGACTTTGGCACATATTTCACTTGTATGTACATGGAAATTAGGGGAAGCGAGCACAGTCTATTGTTCCGGACGTTTTAACTGCGTAACTTTTTTATTGTTCCAAAGTTGCACATTGAGGCAAGTTTCAGGCGAAATTCCGTTTCAGTGGCGTAGATAATTTGTAAGGCCAAATTATAATATCGCAATGGCAAGCCCGATTAATGGCACTGCTGGCGGCATCTGCTTTTGTGAATTTTGAGCTTGGAAATTATACGCTTTTTAATTTTCTATCTATTTGCAGGTGATGGAAATCTTATTTGTAAGTGCTGTATAATGATTAGACAATGCACGGTAGTTATAAATATGAGCGCGAGAAGGAACGATCAGTTCGTCAGACTCGTCAGTCGTTGTCGAACCGTTGCCCTGAGCGGTTGTGTCGGGAAGTTAATGTTCACACAATTTGTAAGGCAAATGCGTACAGGCTACAGACACTATTCATTGACTTGCAATTGTTTTATTGAGGTTGAACATAAATAACTAGATAATGATTAATTTCTTTATTCATTTAACAAATAATTAATGTATTTATTTAACTGGAAGCACTAGTTGTAACTGTTATTAAATGAAAACGATTAAAATATTTCATCTTTTTATCAATAATTTCTAGCTTTCTTGATCATATGTGAGGAGCCTTCATCTACTTTTGTTGTATTTCTGTTAACTGAAGGTTAAACAAACATACAATTGCAGATAAATGTTCAAAGAAAAATAGAAAAAAAAAATGTTAATAACTAATTAATAAGAATGCGAAGGGCTTTTTGCGCTGGCTTCTTTAAAATAAATGTATGAAATTGAAGTTATCAATTAGAATTTAAACGCAATAATTTTTTTGTGTCCATGTAATAATATATTTTTATAACTATTTTATAACTAAAACCTTGAGTGTGTAACTCCTAGAACGCCTTACTAACAACGGTAACACAATGTTTGCTGTAAATGTAACATCGACAAAGTCGGTGTTAACTTCTGTCAGCCATTGCGTGTGTTTTACTATTTAGAAATGGCGACTTCATGCATATTACAAGGTTTTTCATGTATAACAAAGAACTAATTGGTCTATAGTGGAT
>DWEE01000152.1:0-21234 GCA_018245755.1 Parelbella macleannani | reverse complement strand
GGATTTTTAATTACAAAAATTTGATTTGAATAACTAACTGGTTTACGTGCAATGAGATAACCATTTCATAAATTTAATTGAAACAAATGCAGAATGAATTGTCCAAACTATATACTGGATTTCCTTTCAATATTCAATTGAATTATAAATTTTTATTTCTGTACAATAGAGCTAATAGAATGTATCCACCTAACAACACAAGAAAATTTAAAACAAGATCGTAATTTATCATTTATGTTGTCAATATAAAAAATGATTGTTACAAGTAACACCTACATGAAGAACAAGTTCAACCCACGTACGAACAAATGGTAAAGCAATATAGGCGGACCAGTTACTCATTGTTCTTGCTGAGTAAGAGCCTAAATTGTATCGCTGACGATTTTGTTATTTTATTTATTACTTTAATAATACTTTTAAAATACATCGGCTGTATGTGGGTAATGAGGGGGTGCTAAAAGACGGCCTAGACCCACGCACTCGTTCTGTCAGACATGTTACTGCCAAGCAGCTACATTTTTTAGTGATGAATGGATTATATTGCGTCATCGAGTTTCTTGTCGACTGAAACAACCACTCGCTCCAACTGGGTCATGAATACATTGCTGTAAACATGTTTTCAGTGTTCGATACGAAACATGCGAGCAATTAACTAATTTCGTGAAATTTAACTTTAGTACTTCAATATTAATTGAATGATACAAATATTGTTTTTGTTGCTGTATTCAATTTTTCCTTTCATCTATATTGAAGTGAAATATTTCGAGGAATATAAATCGATTTACTAATGGAATTCTTCCTTTCATTATATTGACTACTAGCTTAATGAAATCTTAGTTTTATTGCTCTTTTTACCGCATTGATTGGTTCTTATTATATTAGCTAAGAATAACATATCTAGCTACCATTACATTATGTATATTTTTATTGTAAAATATGTTGTATTACAAAATCAAGTGTTTTACTTAGTTAGCAAAAAGACCAACATAGACATTAGAAAACGTTAGGTAGGTATCTACTTATGTAAAATTTCAATGCGGTCGTAATAGCGGTACCTATCGTATCCAAGAATAGTAAAATAGCATTGTAATGCATCTACGATCAAATTTTTCTTTATAACGTGAAATCATAGTTTCTTCGTTAACAATATTCAGTTCTAGAATACATAAAAAAGTATGGGCGAGTCGTGTTACGGAGGGTAAAATTATTGATTCCGTCGCTCTGGTTTCGTTTGTATCGATCGATCTCATCGTTTGCCCGTCTTTGAACTTTATTACATATAACGTGTTGTATCTTTGTAGTTAATAAACAAAATTGTTTTCACGTCCGAAACGTTATATACGCACGTATTTTTAAGTATGAATATCAGCAGATACAAGGTAGCGTGGCCAACGCTTTTGCCGAACAAGCTATAAAGACCGTGAGTATAAATTTCATCTGCATTTTACTCAGAAACTCAGTATAATATTACCTCACAATGTAAAGTTTATTAGTTATGTACGGTTGCCAAACGAAACAACCTTGCGTGTTGATAAAAATTACGTAAACCGGTTTATGCATGTAACGTGTTATCGCAAACAATGATGGGTTCCCTACAATAACGCAGCAGTAAAAATTGAAATGCATGCATGGTTCTGGGTCACTGATTAATATTACAAGCTTCTTGAGTATTTCTAAACTACCCGCAGGACGTATCGCAAGGCGACTAACACATGCGACAATGTATGAAGCACAGATCGTTTAGTGCCAAAACCCAACATTTTATACGTACTTAGAAATATTCTGCTATAATAAAGACTCAAACGGGGTTTAGTATGTATAAACGAAATTATTCATTAGCTATTAAGAAAAAGCAATTAGTTAATTGTAATTATTGTCGCTACGTACATTTAAAATAATAATTTACTCGCTAAATTGTTAGTTTCCTTATAGTAAATATATCTTTATTATCTTTCTTCGATTTTCCTATGCAATAAACGTTCTTTTATGGAAATATCTTTGCAACACCCTGAAAAATTTTACGCATTCCTACGGTTTATGAACAAATTGTTCTGATGTGAAACCGTCGGTCAGTGCTATTTCTATTTATGACATCATCCCGCGTCGGGCTTACGTATCGCTGCACGCTTTAAATGGAGGCGACTGAGATGTCTGCAGTTGATGCCGTTCCGCGGAATGATCCCGAATAATGCCTTTTGAACTGTAGGTATTAAGTTTACTTTCTTGAAACAGCCGCGGAGGCCATGGAAGGTGGGCGACTCTTGCGACACCCCAAATTCATTAATGCAAGATTCCCTTTTTGGAAACACGTCCGGTAATGTAACTGCTGCTATTGGAATTATAATATAGTCAGAACAAATATGTTCGCCCACTCGCTAAATGACTATTCGAATTGCGTCACGAATTATGAGCAGGTAAGAGTTAGTTAATCTTTAAAACACCTGATCAATCATACTAGTTAATTGTCCTATGTTAAAACTTATATTTATTACAATTTAATTTCTGATTGAATTTAATAAATACCTTGTAGTGCTCTTAAAGAAGTTGTTACTTTCTCTGTTCATGAGTTCCGAACGGAATTTACTCATTTCTTCCTCCATCTTCCTCATTTCGGCGTCAAATCTTTCCCTGATGCTCGAAAATTCAGTATCGATGACAGAGAAGTCCCCAAGTTTAATAGGAATATTCCTCTTCAGACCACTGTCAGCCATTTTCACGTTTACGTAGTGTGAAAACTGTTAAACAAAACAAACACTGGAAGGATAATTTCTTGTGTAAACACAGTTCACGAGATGACTACGCACTCAATGGTAGACAAGGCAGGACTGATCATTAGTCGTCGACTCGGCGCCAGGGGGCCTGCGCACAGTTTTAAATAGCCTCACGTTCGAACGTCGCTAGTCGCTACAGTCAGTCGGCGTCACTCGGCCCACTCCGTGCTTCTCGCTCATTCCACGTTTACTCACACACGAGCACAACTGCGAAGGAGCCGCGGTGCCTTGCCAGCCGCATCATAGACATGGTAACCACTACGTAACCTAATTGATGAATCACTTTATCTGGATCTGTCTTTACTGTTTAAGGCAATCAGCGACGTCAAAATTAAGTCGTTGACTATTCATTATGGTATTCTTGTTTGACAACGCACGCAGGAAGTTACACTCAAATGTATGTTTACAATGTTCTACATTCGTTTGCCTACCAGTTTAGTTTATGACACTAAAGTACTTGGTAGCTGCCTACGTCGTATATGATGATTATTTTTTTCAATTGAAAACAACCAAAAACATGTTTTTTTAAACTGCCATCTAATCCCAAATAAGGCAAAGCCTCTGCTACAGTCAGAATCAGCAGTTAGGTTCATTAACCACTGGACCCGAGAGGGAATGAAACGTGTAACTATATTTAAACTTGTATGCAGATAATATACCTCTAATATATTACGTGATAATTTGACCAAGAACAGCCACAGTTTAAATTCCTAACTATTTGAAGCATGTTAAATTTAACGAGTAGGTTATTGGCGGAAACAAAAAAAAATTACAAAAGAGGTTCTTGATAAAATATAGACCAGATCCACCAATGGAATTGTAGAGCTACCATAAGTATATGCAGTTTACAGATCTCACAGATTTATATACAGATTACATGTGATACCGTGTACGCCAATATCGGTACTGGCCGAAGAAGCTACCATTGATAGTAGGTACCCAAATAACTTCCATTTTTAATTCACCTTTTTTAAATGTTTGAATTTTTTATAATGTATTATAATGTTATTCGTTTGTAGTTTTATAATGTTATCTATCTTTGAACTTTACAATATTGCTATTAATCTATTTATAAAAAAATATGTAATTACATCTAGTGATAAGTTTTTGTCCAGAATTGTTGAGGATAGGTACATAATTGAAATACCTAAAATGTTATATATATAGACCTTTATTATTTACATACACTGCTTGGAGAACGCAGTTTTATTTATACGAAAGTTTAAGTGAGTAGGTACTCACTCATTACTTACAATTTAATATTGTTTTGCCAGCAACTGTCATGTGTTATTTTATTTTAACATTAAAAACAACATAACATCACGCCTACATTTACCCTAAAGGGTAGACAGAAGAGTGTAGTACATTCCCCCGTTTCATCAGTTAACATTAAAAATTACAATAATACATATATACCCGTAATGTACTAAGCAAACCCACAGTCACATCGCTTTATGACGAGTGATTCGTCATGTACGGTGTCATATGAACAAACCGCTAGTAGGGACCACCTACGTCCGATTGCATAACGAACAATGAAACGTACGCGGCGTATATCCTTGAAGAGCTCGGCCTATCGGCATTATTTAGATATACTAGCCCAGATCTTAGTGTTGATTATTGTAATGCAGTAAACAAAGCACTTATTCCTTGAGCATTTAAAATCTTCACAATTATTCATGACAATGATAGAGCATTAAAATCTGCTTTGCTACCTTCATATACATAAGTGGGTACTTATGTGTATGAACTAATGGTCGGTACCAATTTTTTTCATAGAGCGCTTCAATGTGCTGAACAGAATATACGAGGACATATGAAGTATTTGAGTGTAGATTTGTATACACTAGAGGAGTCGTCAACACGACAGCCTTGGAAACTTAATATGCGTTTTTTAGTAACCACAACCCACGACGTACTGTAATTACTTTAAAAAGAAGCTCGTCCCACAGCCAGCTCGTGACAGAAACTAGAGCGCAAAGCTGATAAATAAGGATTAATATGGCTTCAACTTGCGGGTCAACATTTTATATACAGATATTTTTGATAATAGAAAAACTGTTTTTTTCAGCCTCAGCTAATACAGTACGACATTATCAAAAACGTCGCTTGACAACGCAGCATTGCTTGCATTTCGTTCTATCGCATCTCGAAAGCGCGCCAACGTCACGCTGTAACGTCATCTTAAATTGGACATGTTCGAAGCAATTTGGTTAATATGGCAAAATAAGTGTATCTAATTCCAAGAACTTGCCCAGTGGAAGTTCCTTTTCCAACACAAGGTTAAATCTGTTTCCTTTCTAGGAGGCATTCATTAGTAGGGTTTGTGCATTATGCATAACCAGTAACAATACTTATACGCATATCAAAGCTGGCATTGTGGTCCTGTACATAATTGATATGCTAAATGGATAACATAGGGAATAGTGGAGCCTTGCAGAGCGCCAGCGTTAATTGATAGTCTGTCTGAGCAACGGGGACAACGGCGGCAATAAATTTGCCTAGACAAAAAGCAGACTATCCAATTGCATAGCAATTACAAGATGATAGGGTCGCGAGCAAAACACTAAGGGCCCTTTCAACCAGACGGGCTCCGACAGCACAGTAGATTTTGATCACATTTAAATTAGAACTTAAAGAAATTTTAGTAATCTATTTTGAACTTTCAATTTCTAAAGAAAGAGGTTGTCGAGCGCCATCATTAAACAATTTTAAATACCTACGACTAAAATCTGTTTTGTTCGAGCCGATCTTTTCCGAAGGACACTAAATCGGACTCTACAAGAAGTTCTACTGATACCTTGGGTACCCTGAATCATTATTGATAAACTGCGGTAGTATTTTAATTTCACAATAAGACCTCTTGCTACATAATCTGAATATCTGATGTCATAATAAACAAGTCATCATTTGTGGCTTCGAGTTGTGGGTAAAATTCTATTCTAGGAGCTTACAAGTACTTGTATGTCATACAAAGTTAACGAGTGTAATGAAACCGTAATTGATAACTTATTGTACTAATATTACAAAGAGAGACCATATTAACTACAAAACCGAAAACGAGGGGATCCAAATATTTTAAAAAGGTTAATTAAAGTTGGAAATTATTTAGGTACTTTTATTGAATTATAATGTTTCCTCGGCCTGTGCCAACAATGGTGTACTGAACACATTCTTACTTGTCAGTTAAATAATTAATCAATTACGTACCTACAGGTGTTTAAAAATGATTATATTTTATAAAATAAAAATAACGGTAACATCACGCATCATCATCCGTACATTTTTTTGCATACTTAAATGGCATAATATTTATCACTCAAATTTTTCTTGTTTGTGGGTTCAATAGTTCTATCTCCATATTGATGTGATATTCAAACTTGTGAGTGCCATGGTTGTGTGCACCACAGTAAGCATTTTTCATACCGGACAAGAAAGTAGATTACCTAGTAGTACCTACCTTTTAGCCATCCTGATAGTGACGAAAAGTTGAAACAGGATAGATGGCGCCTCATATAATCATCAAATATTGTTATTCGATAATGTAATAAGTTATAATAATATAATAAGTTATAATATAATAAGTTATACAAATATTGTTATTCGATAATATATCAACAGGTGGAGTATTGAATTTTATAAAAAATATTTTCAAATAACTTTTTTGTTGTAAAAGTGTTAACTTTACAATTTTTCTTTCGTCGATAGCTAAGAACGTAAGCCTTCATAGGGGGTTTGAGTTATTACTTTTGACAAAGAATTGAGGAAAATTTATCCTTATGGCATACAAACACTTCAACTTCACGGCTGCAGTCCTCGAAGAGATAGGCAGAGAAGTGTAGTACAATCCCACGATCCACCTATTAAACTTTATGTCCCACTATAGAAAAGGTTGTAGGTACGCCTATTGTCATATACTAGGCACAAATCGAGACTCCGGCTACTACTAGAAATTCTAAGATAGAATAATTCGATAATACCCGACCCGGGAATCGAACCCAGAACCAGTAGATCAGCAGTCGCGCTTACGTCCACTCGACCAACGAATTAATCACAAACCAACACTTTTGTGAAATAATATGTATGATGATGATTTTAAAAAGTTTAACAACCGTCTACGCTATTAAACTTGTCGCTTACTTTATAGTCTAGACGTTAATAATTGTTTGTATAAGCCTGGTACTACGCGGTCGTTGTACACCGTCATATACCTACGTTTTACAACTATGTAGGTATACAAATACCGAATTGTGTTTTAATGTGTCGTATCAATCCCAATCACACCTCATATTCTTACCAGAAACCTCATATTATACGAGAATGATAGTTACTACTTAGTTATCTATATTCCCACAAAATTTTGCGACGAAATCTTATAGATAAATTTTAATCTTTAAGTCTTAAAAAATTTTCTGAAGATAAATCTCAACCTGCATTGCAGCTTTCAGTTACCCCAAATATTCAGCTACGTCCTGCCAAAATAACTAAAGTTTACTCTAGCCCAGTTTCGTACACAAACTGCCGTATCACAAAAAGGTTGAATCTTTAATGGACTTGGCACTCGTGATATGATCACGTTCCAAAACAATTGAACATGTCTGCCTGAGGCCGTGCGCGTTACTTACGTGATTTTATTTTTCATGCTTCCTTGTTATTCAGGCATTTTTTTTTCTAATTATTATTAGTCAATTCTATAGTAAGCGTTTATGAAAATAACAAAAATACGACGAATAATATAGTAAATAAGAAATATAATGATAATAATACCTCAATCATTATTCGAAATCTCATATTCATTTAGTATTTTTAATTAATTGTGATCTACTGTTAAAATAATTAATTACAAGATGTTAATTTCGAGGTAGGCATAGGTCAAAATATGAAATCGTAAATTTTTGTCCATCGCATTTATCACTTTTTAACCTTACTCCAATACAAATTAAGAAATTAGAGCACAACGAACTATTCTGTAGACTATTAAATTAACAAGCATTGATGTTTTTGGCTCAAGTTACGCCCACATTATTAAATAGGTCGGATTAGTTATAACGAAATGACGCAATGGCTCATGCACGTCCATTGTGTCATAATGTACCTACGTTTTCTAAGAACATACCTAATATGTACTTACAATGTATGACCGTATAAATCAATGACTTTCTCAGAACCATAAATAACAATTAAAAGTTTCAATATAACGTATAATAGTCGATTAAAATAATTTATCTGCACGCTTCCAACGTTCGAAAACAAACAATAACCGGTAACAATAATAATTAGGAAAAACAACCGGCATTTTACTGCTTAAAATTGTACGCTTCAGTTTGTGCAGAATTTATAATACGATAGAAAAAAGTAGATATACAATTGAGATACTCCGTTTTAGAGATTCCAATCAAATGTCCACATTTAAGACATATTTTAAAGAATAGTAAGGATTTATGGCCAATGCCTACCTATAATAAAGAATCGATTTACTTTTAGTGTTCCTGTCCAGATAATTTAACATTTTTTAAATTATAGGCTTATGTTGTGTAGAAGAATCATTTTATACACAGTGTAACTTACCTTGTACACTAAAACACAAGATGTAAATACCCAACTTAAGCTTCTAACATAAGTAATGAAGCGCATATACCTAGTATTAACAATCATCCAATTACTTAATGTAAATGTAAATACCTACTCTTACATTATTTAGAGTTTTGTGCTTACATTTCTCTTACACTGCGGTTCCCAAATTGTCCTTAATAGGACTGCATACTATAATATTTAGAACGAAATGCGGAGTCCTCATGTTAAGTGGTCACGTCAGTTTATATCAACGTCTCTTAAAAGTACACTCCTGTTTCGCAGCGTAATCGAGAACAAGTATTAGTAAAAATGTAATTCTTGTTCTTATTATGCATTTTTTCCTGTTACAGCTGTTTAAGATACTCTTACCTTTAAACATAGTTATAGGTAATTGAACATTATACAATTTGAATCTGTCGCACTACTAGAATCTCGGTCACCATGTTTCTAACGCGGTAAATAATTGAAATAAACAATCCAAATGTTTGAATGTACCATTGTGTTACAGAATTAGACTGTGTAGGTATATCTCTTGTTGTAACTAAACATTTGGAAGCCGCCGTAGTTGTTAATGTCATCATTTCCTCTAGCGTTCAGGAAACATTGCGGGTGATTATTTTTAGCCTGTACAATTTTGTTACGTACACAAAACGATCAGATTACTATTTAAATTTAATGAAACCCATGTTTTTCGTGTGGCATGGTGAAATCCATCACCTGACGTAAATGAATGCCTAGAGCGATTAGACCGACAAAGCATAATCACTGGCCATTAAAGTTTAAAAACAAAACCAATTAGCGTGTACCTAACCACATTGAAAGGTAAATGGGGAAACTTTGACAACACCTTTCGCGTACCTAACCGATCTGCGCATCGCCTTGAATATTCCGCCATGGTTGCTATTATTAGAATATTGCTCAATCATATCCGTCCTATCCACAAGTTAAATGGTAGTTTGTTAAATGTTTTCGTCAGCTTTCTCAACACTTACTTATTTCGACCAATAGGTGTTTGGGCAATTGTGTTTGAATACAAATAACTGGGAAATAATTATTAAGGTAAATTTTTGTACGTTTTAAAAGACCAACTGATAACAATTATTAAGGTGGAAATTAATTTCAAGTTAAAAATTTAAATGGTATCCTTTTGTAGTATTCTGTAGGTATGGTGAAACCTGCAATGAACGTTTTCGGAGCCAATTTTAATAAGCTATCACTATGATAAGCTATATTACGAATCATTATGATGTGTACTTAAGTAGTTATTATAATCCTTTATAAATAAACCTATGATGCAATATCTACAACTAGTCACCAGCGTACATTCGTGACTGGAGGCCTCCTTCCATGCAGATACACTTATTCTGTATTCTTGGTAGTTAAGTTAATAAATTGTACTGATATACACAATGAACGAAATGCACTGATGTATGAGAAACCTTTTTAACTATACTGTACCGTTTTTATTGTCGTTAGATAACATTTTTGCAACTTTTGTGAAATTACTGGGAAAAAAACAAAAACATCCGAAGTCAAAGGTTGATGAATATAATATGTAGGTATAACTAGGTAGATACCTACATGAGACAGGCCACCAAAAAGTAATTGTTGAAATTTTTGTCCGTTTAGTTTTATCGTTCATCAATTACCATACAACAACTACTTAATCAACGAAATTTCACGAAAATGAATAGTGATTAACTTACAGAATATTTTTTATAACTGGAAAATGTTATTTTAAGGGGACCGTGGAGCCGAAGATAAGAACTGAACGGATATGAATTGTGCAAAACCTTATCACAAATAATTTACTGTGAATTGGCGTGAATAAACAGGTTTATAAAAACTATATGATTGTCTAGCAACGTGAAGCTTATATTTGCAACCTGCACAGTATCGCCGGGGTATTGACGCCGACGCACGCACAGGCCCGATCCGGTTGGAATGTTGATGAAAGCGATAAATGGAGGTCGTTCACTTCCCACCATAATAAATCCATGGACTATAAAAATAAGAATAACTTTGTCTATTCCATTTTTTATAATATTTATATTTATTACACGCTTTATTTATAATAATTGGTAATAATTGCCATTGTTACTTTAAAAGATAATGCCATGTTAATATGTGTAATTAATGTTATCAATATGGTATTTTAGTTTTATAAAAAAATCCAAGTTTTAAAAAGGCACAAAGTTCAATTGACTATCTATATTCACACAAAATAAAAAAATCACAATTTTAGATTCTCTATTACCTAACGGATTTCTATTAGGCAATTTAATGATTCGAACCGGTTTGCTTCAATGACAAGCCTTTGACCTTTCCAAAGACTTCAGAAAGCCACTGAATAATATATGTAGTTATTCAAATGTATGTACATAATATATATCTATAACAAAGAAATTAAAGAGCAAGAAAATCTTTATTGCGCGATATTTGGACAAATATATAGTATAACAATGTAGTATGACAAATTAAGAAAATGATATTCCGGTCTAGGTGTTGCCCGGCGCTGTAGTAATAATCACAAGTATTGCAAGGAATGCATCATGGGACTGCACCGTTAAGTGATTATGGCTGCCTCCGCATTCATATTAAATCAATCTAGAGCTAACATTCTATGAATACTAATGAAATCGAGTCGAATAGAACGATAGTCCATATTAAAGTACCGTAAACCGACTGTGTTAATCGTAGACAGTTATTTTAATCCGATTTACAATTTTAATTTGAATGTTGTCATATTTATTTGAGCACGGATGACGACCGTGAATAATATTATTGTCATAAATACTAATAAATATTCTTGTATGTACTTAAAGTGATAAATAAACCTTAGTGTGGTGATGTAATTCAAGGTGACTTTTTTCTTCTAATCTCTGCAATGTTTAACTCGACTTGCCCGTTGGTCTGGTGGTTCATGACCCTCAGTGCTAAGCCGGGGTTGTAGGTTCGATTCCCACCAAGGAACAAATATTATATAATATGTACTTAAGGTAAACACATACTTATTCCATTTTATAATACTTAGCATTTCTAGGAGTCGTATGAAATATTGTCAAATTATCAGTATTCCATTTGAATGCAATGGCAGTGGTAAGTTTCACTAATTCTTAGGTTAAGATGTAACTGTAGTCACGTTAAATGTAATTAATAATGTTTAAACGTAACTTAAACTTACACGTAACTGGTGAATCGTGGGCGTGTGGTACACCCCTCTGCCTACCCTTTCGGGGTTTACAGGCGTGATGTTACATAATAATGTTTAATTGTTTTAATTTGCAACTTTTTTTTTCCAACATTGACGATGGCAATAATGAACTTTTCATTATATTTTATTCACATATTCAAGTTCCAAAACACAGGTAGGTATGTGGGGATATAAGAACGATGCGCTGTGCCAAAATAATGACAAGAAAGATATACTGCCTTGTAATAAATTCATATTGCATTAAATCGTGTGTTCACCGGCACTGTAACTAATTGTGTGTTTAAACTTGTAGATCAACAGATTGTTGCGATGTAAATCACAAGTGCACATGTTACTAGTATGTAACGTGACTGGAATACAGGCCCATGTGTACGGAATATTTTTGAAAAGTCATTAAAAGTCTCAGTCTACTAAAACTTTTCACAGATTGATCGCGAGTGGTACTATGCATCGGGAAATATTATCTTTACTGTGAATGTGAAACTCCTAAAAATAACAGAGTTTTAGTAACAGATATTAAATATAATAAGACAACGTTTTAAACAAATAATTGGCTCGTAAATCATGAAATTCGTAATTCATGAAATTATTTAAAGAATTGGAAGATACAAATCGAATCGAATATGACAAGGGATTTTAATGTGACTAGTATGGGTTATATTATACAGACAGTCCGATGAATAATTAGACGTGTGTGCGTCTTATTCAAGATCAAGGTTGTATACCTACTATTTGTCTACTGCGCAAACGGAGAGCAAGCAGAGCGGAACAATGTACAACCTGTTTCTTCCGCATTTTTCCTCAAGCCTATTAGATTTCTTTGAAAACCAATACGATCTCTCGTCTTCCAACTCGTTATACTTAAGTCAATTGATTTGTACAACATAATTATCTTGTCATCAGAGGATTTTTATTATTATCGAACATAACTTAGTAACGGATAAAAATTAAATAAAGATTAATTAGATATAAATTAAAATTAGATTTATGTGCCAGCATATTGACAACGATTGTGATAAATAAAATTAAAATTGTATGGCATTACAAAAAATGATAGCCTTCGATTGCAATTTGTTTTGTACATTCTAATGAACATTCAAAATGGATGATGTTAAAATACCAGAACGCCAGTCCCGGCACTATGTCACGCGAAATTTTTTAAGTGCATGAATCACAAACTTATTGAATTGGTCTGGACAGTGTATTATTAGAAATTAACAGCACGAAGCGTCTGTAGTGTATAGAAAAGAGACCTTGACGCTTGAATGATTTCCAACTACATACATACTTACATTAATCATACAATTGTAATGTCACTATCTACCAATAAAATTTACCAAGATTTTGTACCTCTGAATTTTCTTTGGATATCATAACTTCAGCATTACACACGTACGTACTTAAATATATATGTGAATCTACCTGCGTGCTTGTTTTGAGCACCTACTAGATATTATCTTGTTCGCAAAAAAGTAGGTAAAGGTTTATTTAATGAAAGTAAGCTAAACTAATAGATTAAGCTATTTGTACTCGAATTAAAATTCTTGAGAATGATCGACCTTAATGTTCTCACTTTCAAATACAATTTTTCTCCTGTAACTAGGTACATAAGTGCTAAACAGAATTACAAAAAAAATATAAAATTCTTCGAAGTTTGATATGAACTGTTTCTTATATATATGCAAATTTTTACGCCAAGTCTCTTGCTGGGTAGGCAGATAGCATGAAGTGCCAAATATCACTATCCTCGCAGGCTCGCCCTGCAACTTCCACATTTCTCACGCTTTACATATATGCACGCCGGTTTCGGAGACTCCTAACTCCCTCATCAGGTATCTAGGTGAGCCTTGGACTCCCTTAGCACCTGTGTCCATCAACATTGCTTGTTTTTTAAGTTGAAGATTTTCATGCTCACCGATATTACTTATTATCATTATAATAATCTGGAAAACCTGATTCTATGTTTTTCCATAACATTGCACATTTTATGTATAATTTATATGTAGGTACAATAGGTATCTGTATAACTGATTAATGATTATGGTCCACGTACCTACCTAATAGATCGGTGAGTTGTTTGATTATAGGTAAGCATAGAAGCTTCATATCATAGAAGCATAGATTGATCAACAATGGAAAAGTACGTAGTGAAAGCTAAGAAATTCATGATACAGTTTCGCGTATATTATTTTCCCTTTAGGTGAAATAAATTATAAATGTATGTATATTTGCATTTAATATTGATAGTGCCGGCTTCAGCTCACAGAGGGCGGTAATCAACAAAATATGAAAGCTTCGTTTATTACCATTATTAAAAACAGCTAAGAGCGATTCCATAAAAACGAAAATGCACTAGCTCAATATCTTAGTCTATGATTTTCCAAAAAACCTTGAACATGTGATGATGGTCTTCTCAGTAATCTATTATTAAATATTTTTTTAATTTCGTTACTACAGAATTACTACTAGTTTAACAAAGTGCTTTTTTCTATTGTAAAGTATACAAAAATAAAGATTTTGTATCATTTGAGTTCGTCGAGTTTTATCAACCAGACATAAGAATTTTAATGGACATAAGTACACATTTGTAATCAACAGACTTCTTTGTTCAATGTTTGCACTGATATGGATAGATTATCAGACAAAAGAGCAAATTATCAATATTTTGTTATCCTTACAAAACAGTATTGAGAATAAGACGATGCTTATAGGCATTTAGTGTAACTTGAAACATCATCATCGTCATCATCAGCTTAATCTTAGTCCACTGCTGGACATAGGCCTCCCCAATGAGCGTACTGTTCCAATAACTTGGAACAACAGAACCTAAAATTAATTCAATAATATGGGTTACATTTCTATCATCAAACTAATTCATTATTTTCATAGACACTATAATCTACATTTATCTGTTCGAAGTCTACAATTAAAACCTAAACACTAATATGAATGTTCAAAATAATTTGGGACTTGCCTGTTGATAACATTTGTTTTTATCCAGGTTTACTTACATGGTGTAGTCGGTTTTAAAATTTGAAATTCCAGTAGTATGTCAGTCTGGATTTGTTCATGGTGTATCAGTGTATAATAGGGTTGCCTCTTATTCTGTGATATGAGTGTTTACCTTATCTAGTAAATTGTGGGAGTGGGTGGGAAATAGGTGGTTAGTAGTTAACAAACATTATTTATATATACATATATATATATGTACCAGTGTCAATCCTATATCCATAATGTGAGGAGTGTACTACACTTGTTTCCTTTATGGAATAGGGGGTGAGCCTATTACCATATAGCAGGCACAAATTTAAATTCAGAGTATTATTAGAATTTATAAGTTAAAAAAGTTTAATAATACCTGACCCAGGAATGAAACCCAGGACTCCTCGATCAGGAGTCACACAACCACATACTAGACAGGCATGACAAAAAATAGTTTCATAAATCATTTACTATTATCATCTTTTAACATGTAATGGCAAGGCTGCAACTTAAATAACAATGAAGTACTACTCCATTCAGTAATAACCTTGAATCCAATTACAACAGCACAATGGAATGGTACACTTCAATAGCAAATATTCAGGTATGATAGTGGATTGGTACTGATAAATATATTCAGAGGACAGATAAGAGACACCTTACTTTGGGAGATAATATAAATCACATAATTGAATACATACATTTATTATATCTTAAACAATATAAAACATCAAGATAAAGATAGTGTAATATAGGTAGTATACAACATCGACTGACACCATTCATTGGGTTGACATAGTTGATGATTGTGGACCGTTGATGCTGTACAATAAAAGCAGTTTTGGTCCCTTCGGGTTTACAGTAACAAATAATTATCTTTAAAAGAAAGCAAAATCAAAAGGCAACAAATGAGAACTGTGCTTATCACGTTAATTACATGAATCAATATCATTTTACAGACTAAGTATATAAATTAACATGTTTGTGCAATAACAGTTACATACTATTTATGCAAATCAACAGAATTTGTGTTAACAGACTTAGTTTTTACCACAAAAATCACTTGAAATTTTCAACTAACATTACTAAGCAATAATTATAAGTTTCATATTTTAATACCTCCCCCATTACATTTAAAAATATACAAGTTGTGTAAATTCAGTTCTGTAGGTCCGTCTGGCCGATAACCGAGTTCTCGGAACTTTTAATATATTTACCTTTAAGCATACTTATTGTAAAGCTCTGTACAATTAGTTGGCAACTTTTTAATAGAACAAGTTATAAATAATGTTCTGATCAGAAATATGTAGAATAATACTTAAAGGTATTCGAAAATATTTATAAGACTTTTAAGTCACTTGCGAAGTTTGTAACACTGGACTAACACATAAAATATTTCGTTTTCTATACATTCTTAATATACATTTTGTAGAACAGTATCAAAAATTAAGTTGCAAGATTTTATCCTACAAGAAATATATACTACAATAAATAATGGTCTATTGAAAGATTAAAACGGGTACAAAATAGATATTCATAAAGGTTCAGTCCAATTCAGGTATGTAAAATTTGTTTGTATGTAATATATTAGTGTAAATAGTTGTACAGTAAGTTAGCAATCTCGTATCTAGCGGTCTTAGTATTTATCGTCCGGATGCATCAGGGGCGGGAGTCGGGGCCGCGGTGGGCGCTGGAGCAGCGACAGACGAGTTATTAGATCCAGATGTGGCCCAGACGATAATAATAATAAGTAGAACCGCTCCAATAGCACCAATTATCAACATCATCTTTAAATTTTGCCACCAGTACTTCCTCTTAAGCTTACCAGCCTGTTGTTCAAATTGAGCAGCTCCATGCTGCAGGGCGTCGGCGCGGTTGTCTAGCTCCGATAACTTTTGGTCTCTCTCCAAAACTTTCTCGACATTGACACGCATAATCCCTACAACTTCATCCACCTTAGCTTGAGTTTGTGCTAAACGTTTATCAGTAACTCTGGGCCCGGATGTTCCACTTTGTTCTTCCATTATGACCGTCTTTTTGTTTTTTTCTTTATATAACAAGTAATTATTTTAACTACTAATTGCTTGGAAACGTTCTTTTAAACGTAAATATGGCGTTAAACAATTCAGGAACAAATTTTCATGAATGACTCAATCACAATCAAGCAATGACGTTGACGTCATTTCATTATGTATGTACCTGGTAACACTTTTTTGTACAAAACAATATTGAATAATATAGTTACAATACAATTTTATTTATAAGTTACAATGAGAATTCTTTAGTAAGACTAAAATGTTATCAACACATTCTAGTTTTACGATTGATAGCCGAAGTTATTTATTAAATTAAAAAAGTGAAATTTACGG
This sequence comes from Parelbella macleannani, assembly GCA_018245755.1. Lineage (NCBI taxonomy): Eukaryota > Metazoa > Arthropoda > Insecta > Lepidoptera > Hesperiidae > Parelbella > Parelbella macleannani. The sequence goes on along the minus strand of DWEE01000152.1, from coordinate 4,324 downwards.
GAAGTTTAGTAGTGACTAGGTATATCATGTCGAATAAAGGTTTTAAATTATAGAGTAGTAACCATTCGACAAAAAGAGATATAATTACGATAACTATATTTACCTATATCATGTTTGTACAAAGTTTTGTCACGTAAATGATATCACAGTAGTATGTGGATTCCTGAAACATATTCTATTATTATTTCACTTCTTTTAGTATTTATAAACAAATTTTCACCAGTTTACATCATTGATTGTCCAAAATAAGCTTAAAATTCATAATTTGAGAATAAAAGCAGAATTATAGAAAATAAAAATATTTATAGACCACTAATACATATTGCAACTGGCAATATCGTTTTCCAATTGCTCGTGAGCAAGAAAATAGCGGTTTGAACAATAGTGGTCTGTGTACAGTTCTAAGTTTGGTTATTTCGTGTGTTACTAATATTATTTTTGTATCACAATAAGATTCAATTAAAACTGATAAAATGGTAAGAGTTTTATGTTTTTATTAAACAATCTCATAGTCGCATCACCCATACGCCATCCTTCGTAAACTTCTGGGTGTTTCGGCACACATGTGCCATAATTTGTCTTATTTTATTGAAATTATGTGTAGGTGTCCCTAAATCCAATCAGAATATTGAAAAATGATGCGGAAGAAGAAAAAGCTGAGGTGGCTCGCATGTCGAGTTTCATTGGAGCCATCGCTATAGGAGATTTAGTGAAGAGTACCTTAGGGCCGAAAGGCATGGACAAAATATTGGTTTCTTGTGGCAGAAACTCCGGCCAGGTAAGTCTTGTACAAGCTGAATACACTGTATTAATTTTACGTTTAATAATGCTAACATTAAATAAATTTTGAAATTTTAGGTTGAGGTTACAAATGACGGAGCTACAATTTTAAAGTCGATTGGAGTAGATAATCCAGCAGCAAAAATTCTAGTAGATATGTCGAAGGTCCAGGATGATGAAGTAGGTGATGGCACAACTTCTGTCACAGTACTAGGTAAGGTTCATGTTTAAAAATAAATTTTACCTGTAACAGGTATTCAATACCGATCTACCCCCTTCCCTGCTGTTACTTGTAACTTTACTTATGTATGAATGAGAAAGCCTTCAATTCTATCAATACATGGGTGCTGTTCAGGCCTTGCTATTTTGAGGCATTGAAGTATGTAATTCAATTTCAAATTCTTTTATTCATTATAAGGTATATACATGCACTCAATGAAAATCATGTTTTAGTCATTGTACCTTGGCTTTGTGCGCCCCTCAGGCTATAGTATATAGCATGTATACCGCTATGTATACTATACTGTTCCAATAGATTTCCGAACCATGTACTTTACACTGGTTTGAGATTATAAAAGAACAAAAGTTTTATGTACAAGTTTTGTTTGATGTGTTTGCAATGACTAGGCTAAAAAGTGATCAAAACTATTACCCATATCACCACAAACAATAATATGCTCTAGGTAGTTTTACATGTAGGTAATCAGTGTTACGAAGGACACATACTCTTTATTATTCTCGGGCATTTAAAAAAGGCATTTGGGTATAAAATAAGTCTAAACATGAATATTTTTACATTTTGTTTTAGCTGCTGAACTGCTCAGAGTGGCTGAAAAGTTAATAGAACAGAAACTCCACCCTCAGACTATTATCGCTGGCTGGCGTATTGCTGTTGAAGCTGCTAAGCAGGCACTCTCTAATGCCAGCTTTGACCATGAAAAGAACTTGAATGATGCTGCTCTGCGTGCGGATCTGGAAAACATTGCTCGTACTACATTGAGCTCTAAAATTCTCTCTAACCACAAGGAGTTAGTAAAATCTTTTTGTAATATAAATCCTTTTCAAGCATCAGTTTGTTAGGATATCGCTAATTCTATTAAGACAGCATAGTCTTATAAGTTGCTCGATAAAATTTACAAAAAGCTTTGCTGCTTTGGTATAACTATTGCTATTTTCAAAATAATATTATTTGCATTTGTTTGAAATGGCAATTAAAATTTGTTCTTAAATTTTAAGCTTTATTATAAGATGTAATTCTAATTTTCATTCACCTTTGAAACTTTGTACAATATAATTGACCGTTGCTAATTACAGTGTTACAATATTTCAGACATTTCACAAAGTTGGCAGTAGATGCAGTGCTTCGGCTTAAAGGTTCGGGTAATTTAAAATCCATTCAAATCATTAAAATATCTGGTGGTATACTAGAGGAATCATTTTTGGATGAAGGTTTCTTGTTAAATAAGAAGGTATGTTTTATCACTGTATATTGTAAGTCAATATCTGTTTTAGTCTTGTGTGATCTATTTTTAATGTATTTCCTAACTAGCCTATTAAATTTTTTAACTAACAACATGACACAACTAGCCTAACCTAAGTCTATTGCTGGGTATAGGCCGCCCCTGAGACCCATAAAAACCAGGGTGGGGTTGTGCAGGTTGGGGATCACAGAGAATGAATTCTCATGCCATCTGTGCTGTTGCTTGTAGGCGGACAGGGCATATAGTGTTTAGTTTGCTTCTTACAAAACCCTGGTATCCCAGCATGGGATTGGGGTCTGGCAAAAGATTACATTTCTTTCTGTACCTCAACATGTATAAAAAACAGAATTTTCACTTTCATATTATGTTACTAATTTATTAATAAATATTTCTAAATTAAAAAAAAATATTTGCAATTCTCGTTATTTATTGCTATTTACAGGTGGGTCTACATCAACCTAAGCGAATAGAGAATGCAAATATTTTGATAGCCAACACTCCTATGGATACTGACAAGATCAAAGTGTTTGGTTCAACAATTAAAGTGGATTCAATGGCAAAGATTGCAGAGTTAGAGGTGGCAGAAAAAGAGAAAATGAAAGACAAGGTTAACAAAATTCTCGCTCACAAGTGTAATGTCTTCATAAATAGGTAAGATTTGAAGTTGTTTTAGTTTTATGCAATTTTCTCTAGATGCAATAATCTAATTTGTACTAATTTGTTTTACCTAAAATTTTTCATTTTGGCAATATTTGGTCCAAGTTTCAATAAAGATGAAATAATAATCAAACCTTTTATCCTTCCACTGTTGGAACACGGGTCTCCTGTCATAATGAGAGGGTTAAGGCCATAGTCTGCCACATTGGCCAAGTGTGAGTTGGCAGACTTCATACACTTCAGAATTATTTTTTTTATAAATTCTAAGGTATGCAGGTTTCCTCACGTTGTTTTCCTTCACTGATAGCAAGTGATATTTAAACTTAAAACACACTTGTAAAGTGGTGCACGGTAGGGATATTAACCCAGGACCCCAAGAGTGAGAGTCTGAATTCTTAATGCTATCACTGCTTATTCTGTCCGAGGTTTGTTATTATAAAAAAGAGGTTCCTGAATAGACCACCAATTGGAAATAAAATCACCAATAATCCCTGCTTATTATTAATTGTATAATGTATTGATATACGCAAAGTGGCTGGCAGTATGGTTCTTAGCTATGAAGTTAAAATCAACTATATATTCTTGTCTATCTTTAAGGACAATGTTATCTCTTAATAAATGCTATAAAAATATTCATATACACATATTGTATTTCTAGGCAACTTATTTACAACTACCCAGAACAACTATTTGCTGATGCAGGAGTAATGGCTATTGAACATGCTGATTTCGATGGCATTGAGCGGCTCGCTTTAGTAACTGGAGGAGAGATTGTTTCAACTTTCGACTCTCCAGATAAAGTGAAATTGGGACATTGCAAAGTTATTGAACAGGTATTGTAATTTTGGAAGGTTCTAGAATTCATGTTATAACTATGTATTTTTATGCATTCATTCAAATTAAGTCTACTAATTTTAAATTCTTTCTGTCCATCCTGCTCTCAATTGAGTGGAAGCTGGCGTAATTTTATTTTATTTATGTTCCATTGGGATATATGTATAGAAATATAGATGTAGGTTGTTTTCGAATAGGTGCTTATCGGCGAGGAGTCGTTGATCCGGTTCTCGGGCGTGGCGCTGGGCTCGGCGTGCACGGTTGTGATCCGCGGCGCCACGCAGCAGGTCATCGACGAGGCCGAGCGCTCGCTGCACGACGCGCTCTGCGTGCTGGCCGCCACTGTCAAGGAACCTAAAGTTATCTTTGGTGGAGGTTAGTTTATAACTTATACTTTATAACTAACAGTTGATTAGCTATAGTTTGACATCATGTAACACTGTCATTTAATGAAATTATTTTTAAATCTTCTGTGTAATCTCCTGCCGATAACTGTAATAGTTTTAATAATAATAATAGTAATAATAATAATCATTTATTTCAAGAAATTTTTCTCATATCAGTAAGTTAGT
>DWEE01000151.1:0-21189 GCA_018245755.1 Parelbella macleannani | reverse complement strand
TTAACAGTCGTTAACGGCTTAATACCAGAAGACTCCCAACTTACTGTTAGTCGGATTAGTAAATTAGTCTGCTTAGGACTTAGTATGGTTGATGACAATTACAACACATCCTATTCTATACAGATGATCATATACGTAGGGGCTAATCACACAAAAATTTATTACAATTTTTTATAAAATGGGAGAGTTTTTACATCGGAGAAATACCTCATATCTACGGAATCACGCCAGACAGCTAACAATTAGTTACTTTAGAAATGAGGACTCAAATATTGTTCCGGACCAACCCCCAGGACGGCAGCTAATATGAACTTAAATCCCACATAAGTATCCTCGAAATAGTCTGGTCAAAATCTTGTCACCTAATTCGATGTAAAAGCATGTTATAAAAACTGTTTAAAAAAACAATATAAAAACGTTAGTGACTTTGTACATTGGCACCAGGAAAATATTGACTGCATTATAACTCAGTACATACGTATATTAAGCCTAATACATAGAGATTATAGCGCACACATAAATCACGTTGTTTATAAAAAACCAACGAAGTTTTTTGTGTACATGTTTACCGTGTGTACGCACACTATCGCATCTGTTGATTCGTTATAATAATCTCTTTGATTATTATAACGCACACATAAATATACATAAAAAAATTATCGCTATTTAGCGAACATTATGGAGAATTGAACCAATATCCAACATCAATAGCTAATTAACTCGATGGCTTCTGACGGATTTATTTTAATAACCCTTACGTCATACAAACTTAATTGACCGCTTCGTTGGTCGTATTTACACGATATACGCACACATGTAAGTACACGTTTACAAAACAATCTGAAAGCAAATTGCAACAGCAACGAACGCATCGTGAGTGGACCCCGAAATAAACAGGAGTGCAGTGGTGAGTAACGGGCTGTTTGAGAATAATTCCACATCTTACGTATAAAGGTGTAGTATAAAGGTAGTGCGTATCAAAAGACGAGCCAAACGAAACGAATAATGAGGTGAACATTTTATAAGTATGATTCTTCTGCCACGCACACACATACACAACTGTACGGTGAACATGTTATAAGTGTTCTACCACAAGGAATTGTGTACGGGGGACATGTTACAAGTATGATTCTTCTATTACACACAGTTGTTCTCACAGCTTTATTATAATACTCGCCTGTTAACGTTATGGACAGCAATGGTGGCATGGCGGTAATTAGTGACCCTTTCATACCAATTTTCATGCCCCCCGCCCCGTTGTCAGTCCATACGACGACGTAAAATTTTAAATTTTCTTTTTATCAAGTATGATATTGCTACGAAGTGATATACAGAATTGCATATTTTTTACTAAGTATTTCAGTTTAAAAAGTACTCGTATATATAACAATAGGTACTATACACTTGGCAAATATGCAAACTAACAGCGATACTGCAGATGGATTGTTATAAAGTGTGATACGATAATCAGATAAACAAGTCTCAGCCGAATGCAGTTCTTCACTGTAACTCAAATCATCAAACCCATTTTATACTATACATATACAGATATGTAGATGTATTTTAACGACGCTTCAGTATCATCTCTATCAGTAAGTTCACTCTCTAATGCCGACGCCACTCAAGCAGCAAATCGTAATGGCTTTATTATTATTATTACTATTGAACGCGAGAATTCAATATTAAGTTCCACGTAGTCGACATCTTCATGTTATTGTAATAAGTTGTATATACGATGTTTTATACCATAAACTTCAGCGTTAATTACATACGTGATAACAACAGTAACAAGATTGTGTTTTTTGAGGTCTGTTAAATATCTGTTATTATTGTGATCATTTAATTGGATAGTTATTTTCTAGACCACTACAATATTAACCTACAGCGTCAAAATGCGTCAAACTATAAGTAAACCAACACTCGTTCTAAGCGTAAAATGATTATACACGTTTGCATTTCTTCAACAAGAATTACCATCCAGCTCACGTAAAGAACAGTATGTTGTCGTTTTTCCGCGAAGCGACACAGAGGGCGGCACTGTGCGAGCTACGAATAAGCAAACCAGTGCAACTAATTGTACGTAGATCGCTTTTGAAAGTTCAGCACGTAGCCGTCCAAGATGGATATGAGAATATCAGCCGTGGACTTAACATTTCACAGAACTGCATAGGCTAACGATGAATTTTTAATGTTTTACCCCGTAACACGAAATTTATTACGGTTGATTCGATGTCTGCGAAATGCCACTGGTAATCTTCCCACAAACTGATTATATCTGTTGTATACTCCTATACAGACAGTTCAGACCAAAAGAAAGCAAATACGTCTCCCAGTATTTGCTTTCTTTTGGTCTGAACTGTAGCGAACTGTACCAGTAACATAGCACCCGTGACAGATACTTCGTGAACACAGCATGGTGGAGTGGCTTCATAAAATATCATCATATCTCAATTAAAGGTTGCTGCAAAGAGCGAGACTAGACGGGGAAAACACGTAATAAATAACGAGTTTAGGTATAAATAAAACACACTCAAAGTTCACCCGGTGTCACATAAAGTGTCAAGGCGTTGCGAATCTTAATTGTTATGCAGAATGACGAAGGTGACGAACATTGCGTTATTGGTGTACGTACACACATAATGTGGGTAAACAATTTGTTCCCACTTAACGTAAACGCCGTAGGAACATTGGATTACTGTTCTCACCTTCCTGAACATGTAGTACATGTAGATTAATTCTTACGTGATGTTTACATACTGTGTACACACACGTATTATTACACACTGTGTACATATAACAGGCCCATACACTATCACTAAGTGTACGACGAGTGCGACACATGACCAATTTTCATTACTAAAGTGAAGGAATTTTAGGGGATGAAATTATAGGTCTACTGGGATTACTGTGTATTGTTGTTTATGAATATCAACGGTGTAGAAAAACTTCGCGAGAATCCAACTAAGGACAAATGATTTTACTATTAAAAGCAAATACTGTTAAAAGACTCCGTATGGCTACAGAATGTCCAGTCCATATACAGTCGCTAACATATGTTTCTTTTTTAATTTTGAAATATCGATATATCAACATAAACGTTTCTTGTTAAACAAAACCCAGCTAATTGTAACATTCCATATTATTTAGCTAGATTCACTCAGTTTCCTGAACATAATAGCTGTTAAATCATATTAAATGACTTAATCTGTACAAAGACAATGAAATATAATTAGCGTAAGCTAATGTGAGGCTTATAAACGTACGCGGAACATTGTTACAACTTGTACATATGTACATAGTAACAACTGAACGTGTGATTTTCACACGAGATATATTATATGTATGTAGATACAGTTCAGTAGATAAAATATATTAAACGACAAATTTAAAATAAGTTACATAGATTATTATTAGATATTATTGTTAAATCTTCATGCCAGATCGTTTCCGAGGTAGGCAGAGAGCACGCAGTACCAAATATTTCTATACTTACAGACCTGACATGCGTAAATAGTTTTACATAGACTTCGTTTATAAAAAGCAGTGAAACGACTAGATTTCCACCGGAAATGTAATTTGTGTGTTCACAAGTATTGAGTATAATGTATATAAATAAATAACGTTATCGATTGCGATCAATACGAATTGCAATGATAATATAATCACGCGCATGTCCAGCGCTAACTGACATGTTCCGTATATGGGTGTTCGGCGCGCCGCTGGACGGCCGGCAAAACGCCGCTAACTGGACGAGATGAGGGCCTGTCTTTCTTTGTGTGCTATCCAAATTAGAAATATTTTAAACGGACTATTTTTCTCTTTGCATTTTCTATAAATTAATATAATTACAAAATGATGCTGTAATAATATTAGCAAGACAATAATTATTTTTAACAATTATCTCGAATCAAATAACATCTAAGAAGTATCTAGAAGATCTAGATACTTCTTAGATGTTAAGATGAAGAAAAAAAGCAACAACATATGTTATAACGCTTTTTCATTAGATAGGTACAAACTAAAGAGAATTTGGATTTTCAAGAGTTCACGTAGTGTCTCCGTTTGGAAATCGAAATTAGAAAAACTCATGGTGTTTCTGTGTAATATCGGTGGATGCTTAAGAAAATCTAGCAGAATCGATATCGGAGATTGTATCGAATAGAGTAGTTCGAGAACGACAACCCTATGTAGAGCAATTGACTAGCAAATGCGGTGCAAGGGCATTCCTCGGCTAAGAACCGGCGCGGAACTGTAATCTGATCTGGAGCTAGGAATGTTAACAGACATCCTGTTCAGAAGGAAGCGTTTCTAACGTAACAATTGTCAACTTGACCAAATTTTTCGAAATTTCCATGGCGTGATGTTGAGCAATACAATATGCACATTTATCAATTACACACGTGAAATCGGTACCCGTATTTCTCTCGGTCGGGCGCAATGCCTAGATATATCAAATAATTACTACGTTATGTTATAATTTTTCATAACTGAACTCACACTGAAACACTCCCAAACATACACAAATATATTTCAAATGCATCATTTACTGGCATATATCTACGACGTTTTTTACATGTAACTGATTAGAGTTATAGCTTGTGAAGACTTCGGAAGTCTTGGTAATCATCCACGATATGTTTTTTGCGAAAAACGTACTTAAATTAGTTAAATAGGGAACTCTTACAGTTCAACTACATAAACTCTTTTTAAATTTTAAACTATGACATCTTCACAACTGATTATTAACCACATATGGTAGCACGCAGTCATGAAATTCCACCAAGTACGTAAGTATCTAAAAAGACGACGGGACTAAAGATTTCCTCGTGTTAAGAAAATTCCCCAACACTACATTGTAACATCGCCGCCTTCAACGTCCGTATTACCTTGTGGTCGGAGACGATAACCGCAATCGACCTATAATAGGTACTTCCCAAGCCCGTTCATCTGAACCAATTCTTACCTGTAACAAAGAAAAAAAATTGTTATTAATTTTTATTATCCGACCTTTTTATCATTCCACTGTTGAAGCAGTCTCGTGCTCATATTGAGAGGGTAAGGTCATAAGACTGTGACGCTGGCTAAGTTCAGGTTGGCAGACTTCACACGCCTTAGAGAAAGTTATTTATACCGTATGTCAAGTATGAAGATTCGTAACTCGAGGCACATACTCTTGACCACACACGTATAGACACTCCTATTCATATTTCAAATGCCAAGATACCGCTAAATCAGTATCACAGGATTAGACGTTTCATCATATTTGTACATCTTTCGCAATTAAAACGACGTTTGCTAGTTTTCTGGTGCAATCAACTATACCAATCGAGAGGTTTCACTTAAGGCAATGCAAGATAAGAGAGTAAGAAGATAGGTCAATTACGATCAGTGTAAATACGACACGAATCGTCAACAACTTTCGTATTATTGATGAGGTTTTATTAATGGGACAGCAAGAATTAAATTCAGTTTCAGACGTTATCAAGCATAAATTCCATCCATATAATAATGTGATTGAAAATAAACACTTCGTTCATTCGAAAATATCAACAGAGCGTATTACATTTGTGACTACAAAGCATTTGAAGGAAACCAAAGAGATTCAGATCAGAACTTTTTATTAAATAATACGAGCTCACTAACGGAAAATATGATAAAACTTTAACAGTCAGTTTCAGATACATGTGAAATTTTTAACTGAATACATTGTATCATCTATCTATTTTAAGTGCAAATGCACAAAGTAACTCTTCGGAATGCAATGGTCTCATGTGTTATAAGGTATAATACCACAAAGAAGGCCTTGTGATTAGGAGACGAAGAAGTTTAGAATTCAGGTTGAAAAAATTTCTTTTTGCGGCTATTTGAATCTCGACAATTGAACATGCCGCGTGGGCACACCGAAACATAACAAATTTCGAACACGTGTCCAATTATACTACTTCTGTTTTCGCAATAGGCGTTTGCTGTGTAGGAGACGAATTATGCTTGACATTAATTGTGTCCTTGTGTTGTTTGGTGTCACCTCCCTTCTAATTGTCTGCGTGGCTTCGTACTATGAAGTTTGGTTGTCAAGGAACTGTGTGCTCATCAATTATCGAGCGTGCGTATATTCCGAGTCTAAATTGAATTTGTATTGTAATTTTGTTATTCCAATGCAGGATGTTACGGGATGAATGTAAAATATGTCTCTTTCTTTTGTGCCGCTTTCTCATCTTCTAACTGTTCTCTAAATTAAATCCTTCATGAAAATGCCTTGGATTACACTCATGGTCACAATGATCAATCTTTTAATTACGGACCTTTTATTATGATAATAAAATAAAACCTTCGAGAATTTACATGTATGCACAATGGAATAGCTGCTGAGTCCAATGCCATCCACAGGGCACAAATCCAGACTGTAAGCTACTACTAGAGTATTTGACTTGGCATGAGTGACTTTAGAATCTCTTTTGAAATAAAGTTAGCGGTTAAAAATTTATAAACGAACAAGATCATCGATACGCCCAACAGCAGTGCACCACGTGAGCGATTCATACAATTTCACAACGGTAATCCATCTACCTATAGGTATAGCAGGAGACAAATTGTAAGCGAGATCGACATTGCAGAGATGATGTTACGACACAGCCATTGTTTGCTGATACATATGACACTGTGTCAGTTGCACTCAAACTGTGAGAACGAGTAATAAACTTGCCGTCTTGGGAAGGAAGAAATAGATAAATCACTTTTAGACGTGGATATACACTTTTTTATATCAGAGAAGCACTAAAAGAAACTGAAATTAAATATAAGTATAACTCGCCAGTATCTTATTTTATGGAAAAACGAGAAATTACCATAAGCTTTCATCGCCATTAAGCTTTTAAGGGTCGGAGAGTTTTAAAAGCCCATAAAAAGCTATATACTTTCAGAGATCAAAACCTTTGACTATAAAAGACCTGTCTAACGATTTTATAACTTTTTTCAACTGTACATGTTTCTCAAGCCACGCCACTTACAGATTTGATCTATAAATAGGGAACCCATTTAAATAAGACATATTTCTCATAATTATGTTTAAACTTATCAATCAAAATCACAATTTTCTTTAATTGCCAAGTTTTGGAGTCACGATCGTATTGAAGGATATTTTAAATTAGGAATGATAAAAAAAGTTTGAGAAACAGTCGTAATGCATTCAATTATTAGCTTAGTGCTACTTTCGCGCACCTCCGACGAACCGAAGATTTACTTGTGATAAACTACAATAGACACAGCTCCTAGACACTAGACCGGTCCGTTAGTCATAAACAGTGAAAGCTTTATATCGTTAAATTAATTAATGTTCGATTGTCGACGAGGCGGATTGTATAACTATCTTAACAAAAATGATAATGCTCAGAGCGTTTCTCATACCTTTTCACACGTCCAATCTATAGTTGATTCGTCAACTATAAAGTTAAATTACTTTTAACCGACTCATTTTTGAAATTTGTATGACATTTTTTGAATGAAGTACGTAAATGAGTTAACAGAACTTCGTATAGACAATGAATGACCAAAAATGTATCCCTCAACTACGCATTGCGGGGTAGACACAGATATGCATTTTATTATTGCACACTTGAAAAAATCAAAACTTAGCAATGAAATATGTAAAAGGTGGAAATTAGTGGGGAATACCACAACCTAATCCGATAAAATTATTAGGACCGCTCGGAACTGGTGAATCCAAAAAAATAGGAGGACTGCAAATGCAACAACCTTTCATAAATTCCACTGTCAAGCTATGGATATAGCATGCTAAAATGATAATGATGATGGAAGATATCATAAAAGTATTTTTCCCATCGCATAACTAACACGATGAACATTTCATCTGAAGCCCACGCTGTTCTGTTACAACGACAGAAGCATAACTTGTATTCATGTCTGTCGCCGCGCCGCAGCGTTATGTAAGCGCGCCGTGTAACTGCGACATTGAGAATTTAGCAATCCGCTCGCGGTATTCAAATGCTCAAACATGTACAGTAGCTTGTCTTGAAATATGTTTCAATTGCATTGTCAAGTTTTAGGTATCTCTGTGTATCGTAATAATAGTAATTAAATATTAGTATCGCACACGGCCAACTAACTGAACCAAATTAGGCTCGATGAAAGCACGTGTTATAATAACCAGACAGCTTATAAACTAGGTGCATATATGCATATTACGGTGTTCTCGCTTTTAATAATTAATTAATGACAATCTAAGAACAAATAAATTAATGCAGCAAAAACAGTTCATATTTAAAATGCTATAATAATGAATGAAGTGACGGAGGCCGGGTCACAAACTCGTGTTTTCCCCCATATAACGCGGGGATCTCGCACTTTTTATTTCTGTACTGTGAAATTTATAATGTTTTATTTACAGTGTTGTTATAAAATTAAATTGAATTATTTAATTTTTGTATTCCTAGTTTTTGAAATTGTATTAACTGTTTATTAGTTTCATATGGATATTTTTATTTCAAATGTTCTTCGTTTGATTTTAATAAAACGCATATATTTCGTTCAAAACTTAGTTTTGTCTTATTATTCGATTTAAGCCCCCTTTAACGAGAAAAGTTAAGCGTTAATCATTTGTATATAACTCGTTATAGGGTGTCATACAGGCGCGTTATGCGAGAATAGTCCTACAAACCGTTTTTCTATAACGCGGAACCAATCCACCGTGTTATAAGGGGGATTACTGTACTTTAAATCATCAAGATTCATAATCTCCTCCCAAGTGCTAGATAAAAATGAGACTCTTTCAATATTTGCTCATAACATTAGGCAAAGTAATAAATTCATTTCTGTACAAACACGGTACTAAAGATAATTTGTACCGATCCTGCAATACCCGTTCTCATATATCTACTACTTACATTGTCTTGAATAAAAAATTACTTTGTCGTATGGAAATTATTCCTTTGTCTATTTCGCGGGCTACGAGCGAGAAACAAACTTGGCATTTGAAAGTGATTGATCTTTCCCATAGGTTACCAAGGCAATTAGGTTCGATACCAGTGAATAGCAAAAAGATCTCACGGTGAAAATTTATGATACTCCTAAAGTGGCGCATGCGCCAATGTGGCGGGTACATCCCTACTTGGCAATAATCTCATGTTGTTATATAATTAACATATTAGGCAGTCTATATAGAAAAACATTCGAGGAAAAATGTTGAACTTTGCTACCATATTGAAACTTAAAGGATAATCCTATTCAGTTAATTCACTTAATTGAAAAGTACTTTATGTTACAAGTACAATACAAAAAAGAATAAGTATAATAGACGTACAAATTCTCAGAAATGCCCAATGACAAATATGTCATCTTTAAAAGAATTCATAATGTCATTAAAACGTATAATTTCAGATACTGTATGTTAAATTTTATTACAATCGTTTAAGAAATAATCTAATAATACTTTAACAGATGACCTTCGTCCAATAGATGGAACGACAAAAAGGGTTGGCACAGTGTGGTAAGAATACAACGTAATTAAAAGGGTTCATAATGACGTAATCTACAATTCTTAATTTCTCGAAGTTTGGTTTGATCAACAAATACTTACGCGTCAAATCAATTCCATTACGATTATTCATTAAAAGAACACTTTTTTTTCTCATATAATCTTCATGTAATATAAGCTACCTATATATAAATATAATGTAATGTTAAGAAGATTTTTTGCACATCCATATATAAAAACTGCCAAACGAGGTTTGTACAAAACAAGTATTTTCTTATACCATCACATACCTCATTGGATGGGCACCGGGTACTAAATATCCTAGTATATAAAATAAGCATCTATATATACATATGTACAAAGGGGGAAGTGAATTCAGTAAAAACCATTTCTAACGTCTAACGTCTAACGAGATAAGATTATGACATATGAATACTATTACCAAGAGCAGTTTTCTGTACACTCTAACAAAATTTCACATACAACAACACTGCACGTACATGAATGGAAAATTAGGTCAATGAACTTGCTCATAGCGTCACCGCCTCTCCCGATGTAATAATATTCGAGATCGTGAGCTTCCTATGGACAAAAAGGCGGAGCATCAATCAATTGACGCCGTATAGGTACACAATGTAAAGTAGTTAGGTGCAAGTGCTGCCCGCGGCTGGATACAAAATTGACGTTTGACTTACCGAAAATGGTGGCGGTTGCTGTTGAGAAGACAACTCGTTCCACGGACGCAGCAGGGCACGTTCGGTGTCCGCCCAGCTCGCCGCAAAGCTCACCCCGCACTTTCTCCACAAGGAAAGTTCGTAAAGTCTTCGCCATGGGATCCCATCGTGTTTGGTTGTTTTCTTACGGATACTTCCACGCAGTGACGGTGTTCGTACAAGCGTATCTGGTTTTCCGTTTTTGCTACCTCCCCTCCATGGGGGTTTATTTCCGTTTCCATTGGGCTTACCGTTGGTAGGGTTCCCGAAGGAACCTTTTCGTTGCAAGGAAGATTTGTTTTGTGAAGCTCTTTTCTTATCATCTACAATTTCTTCTTCGTTTAGACCATCTGACTTTACTTCCTCGATAGTAACGACAGCAGACTTTCTTTCTCTGAAGCTCGATCTTGAGGGTGTTCTATTGAATGTATGTTTCCATTTTTCTCCATCGATTTCGTCATGCATAGAAGAAATTACACTATCATCAGCATAACGCATACGAGCTGTCTTCATTAGCGACGCTTTTGTGTTCTGCGTGAACAATCTCTCGCACGCATCTGGCGTTTTACTGTTTTCTGGCCGACTTTTAAATGTGCATTCAGAATCTGTATCACTGTGTCCTTCATAAGAGCTAGTGCTGTTGCTGAAGCTTTTCGTAAATGATCCATTGTTATTTCTAATCAGGTTGCCGTCTTGTTTGACGGTATCCTTGATTTCAATAATGCAGTCTCCTCGAAATGATTTCCGCGACTGGACACTTCCACTTGAATCGGATTTTACAAGTGGATTAGGTTTAGGATCAACGCAGCCATGGGCGTGCGCTTTACCCGTGCAATGCTTGTGAATTTTAGCCAGCGCTGCTAGCGTTTTGTTGCCATTTGGCGACAATTCATCGCCGCAACGCAGCGATTGTTCGAACGATCCTTGGACGTGAAACATTTTTGGACTGTTTTCTTATAGCGTTCTCACGCAAAACTCTCCTCCCACGTTTGGCATTTTCCGAGGTCAAAGTTCACTTTATTCGATCAAATCATGGCGAATTCGCTGCACAATAACAAGTATTTATTGAACTCAAGTTGCAGATCGATGTGATACGAACTATCGCAAACTGCTTCGAATTGGTACAAAGTATAGTAAATATATCGAAAATGAGATTGAACGACTTTGCCTGTGATACGGCTCTCTGACAAGTATTTAGGCTAAAATTGTCATCTAAAGGTCACCAAAACTAAAAGGTAAAATTGTCAATTCAACGATACAGTGTAGGTTTTTAAGCGGCGTCAGGTAAATCACTTTTAGTCTCCTTTGGTCTGACTTCGGCGATATTGACCTCACCATAAGAACATAATTGCTATTGTACGCTGGCTGACCGTGCGTACAATTTTACACGCTCTCACTTAAGGTACGTGTAAATCAGGTCGTAGCTACGAAACATATAAATTTCTATAAACAATCTATAAATTACCTAATTTGTGGAGATAATTTATTGTCAGAGCAAGGACGTGTTTTCGTCGTTAGCCAAATGATCTACCAACATAAATAACGAAGCTCAATTCTCATCAGGAGTCTTTTATAGTGAATATTTATAATTTGATGTAATATTATTCGATAAATTAATACCGTCTATAGCAACAGCATATTTCTATTTCTTACAAACATTTCCTTTAATTAATAATTTGTCGCACGTTCTTTAACAATTCAAGAGTTTATCGCTCCGGACTTCCCGGACTAAAATGGCGATAGTACCCATCCGTTGAGCTTCAGGCTATCCTGTGTATGTTTCTTCATTGTTTTGAAAATGGTAATAGGATATTACAGTATTAAAAAACAAATGTTAACAGTTAAACAGTAAGTCATATTTAAAAGAAGCCCTTCGACTCCAATCAGGAAATTAACATATTAAGGGGTTTTTTCCGGATTTTTTCCAAAATCCACAATTATAAGCGAATTCGCCTGCGGTAATACGCGAATATACGCCTACAAAAGGTATGTCCTTTTTTATTGAAAACATTATTCAATGTTATGTATATTTGGAAACCGAAAATCTAGTCTAATTGTAAGATCTTTTTAGTTATTTGTCAGTTTTAAGAAAGTTCCATTTTAATTAACTTCAGTTATCAATATGCCCTTACTTTTACGTCATCAAATTATTACAGAACAATAACCAACATACTTCAATTCATAATGAGCTCCACTTATATAATAACTCGCCTGGAAGTATAAAGCAAATTTGTAAGTAATTAATAAAAGCAAAATCAACAGCCTTAGAATTTGCTAATATTTTACTTTGCATATTTACTATGCGCGTGACACTACAATCCATTTATAGATACTGAGTGCAATACCGGTGGTATATAAAATCGACATGAAACAGCTAAGTTCTCGTGGGTGTTTTCTTATACCAAAACTGTCTCCGGCGGCAATTATAAAAGGGCCTAAGGAACTTGTTCTATCCATATGGAAAGAATTAATAAGGAAGCTAGCAAAATAAATACACGTTAGTATCGTGACTGAATCTAAGGCTTAAATAGCAATTAAAGTTTGCAAAGGCGAATTAGAAAATGGAAAAGAATGGAGATAAAAGTGAGAAGAAGGTGAAATAATTACGACACAAATACGAGTATCGTATCGTATATCGTCTAATTATGGGTAACAAGAAGCTTGCTAATAATATTTTTATTCTTAATAATTCACATTACCGCGCCTCTATATGCAAGGAATAATGTTTGTATCAATATGGCTTTGGCATACATTAATTGTATATGTTTTCTCAGTTCAGTAATATGCATTTTTCATTTTAATTACGATATTACCAAACGTTGCATTTTTTTTGTAAACCGTATACTATTGCCGTTTTCATTCCAATTAATTTCAATCACCTTTAAGGTATTGTTTTCTACTTTATTTATTTTCTTTAGCCAATTTTGTCAGCGTATCTACCGCCGGTGTATCTTCTACCGTAAGCTACGGAACAAGTCGTTAAACCCGACACGGTAAGATAGTGAGATTGGTTTCGATAGCATAAATATTCATAGTATAATTTGTGTCAACTTTGGATTACGGCATGGTGCGGTCATATCTAATATACACAACGCACACAGGGACCATGAGAACGCACGCACACATACACAGATGTTACACTTTAAAACTATGGAATAATACTACCATTATCAGCCTTTTTAAAAACACTATTTATTGAAAGAATCTAAAACAAAATTTCTTATACATATTTCGTTTTAAATTCATAGCAATATGGTTAACGAACACTTTTTATACTATATTTTATACACTTACACGGTTATTATACAATACGTCATCATTAAAGTCTTAACATGCGTGTCACCATATAATTCCAATGAACAGCCAATGCGGGCAATCGGAAGTAATTTTGTGGGCGTACTACCCGCTTTGAGATCCAGAACAAAAAACTAACAATAATACTACATTAAATTTCTTTTTAATTGGAACATAATTTAAGTTAACCTAACTATTCTTACTAAATACATATGACGGTGTTTCGCAATTCGGGTCACAGTTTTGTTAATGTGATTAAGTATCTGCCTACATCATTCATAATTGTAGCTTTCGGGTAATTTGCCGCGCTCCCAGCTATTGCGTAACTGATTTAAACGGATGATACGCTTCAACAATAATAGCTAGAAATTCACGAAAAACTATATCTACCTATGCAATTCGAAAGAAATTAATATAGCTGAATAACGATGAAAGAATATTAGTGCAATATTGCTTTGTATGAAGAAAACAATGAATGAATCTATCTACACTCGCCACGCACGTGACATCCGTAGTAAGCACAGAGATATTTTGGCACTTATTGTTAGTGCTCGCGGCCTACACACGTAAGGAACCTTGAATGACGATTAATACAATATTATTATAACATTAACAAGAATGTTCTAAGGTTCCATTATTAAATATGAGATACATTTATATAACGTGTCTTAGAATGTTTCTGTCATGTTACCTAATATATTTTTTAATCAAAATACGTAAAGGCGAATTTATTCCTCTAATGATCTCCTTAGTGATTAGCAGTTAATTAATGAACTACTGCTGATGCTACTCTACAGCGGAGTGTTTAACAAATTTGATAAATAAGCAAAGTCAATGTTCCAAAAACTTTTTCAAACGAAATTAAAACTAAAAAACTGCTGGTGGCCGAGGAGATATGGATGGAACGGGGTTGAGAAATTGTCCATATAGAAAACAAATTGCAAAGATAAACTTTTTGAAGATTTAGTTATACACAAATATGTCACTTGTTTACTTTAGTTAGCTTTATTTTCAAAATACATTTTCTGACGTCACTTGCATTTGTAGGCACATACATATGTATGTATTTACAATGTTCAAACTGTCGCGTGATCATAACAGAAGGAAACCATGACTTTAGCACGTACGGGGTCAAAGAACTAGGACATTCATGGTAATCTGCTGTCTTCCACGTCCACCCATTCAAATGGTATGTACGCAAAGATTAGTTATGATTATTTCAACTTTTTATTGCTAAAGTCATAAGTTTTAGGTACACTATATCACTTGCTTCTGATTTAACGAATTCAGTTATTATTAATACATCGTCTCGCCAGGTCCCTAAGGAAGAAGCCAGAAAACATCCAGTGACTAATATCTTTATCTCAAACGATCTAATGCGCTTCCTTTCTACATTTATGACGTTTCTCACACACGCTGGTCAGTTTTGGAATCTTTTCCCTTGTCTGTAACGAATTAAACTGTGATATAATCCTATATGTTGTCATAGCTACTTTATCATATTACTTTAACGTTTAAAATTAGGAGATTGCTATCTTTACCCATATTTGTCACATTACTATCCATAATCTCTATGCCCTGCGCCTCTTTACATCTCTCAAGTGCTAATTCAGTTATCGTCGTATCTATATTTGGGCGAATGTTATTTACTAGTATTATTCACTCGCGTGGACGTGGGAACGAGGTTTCACTTTCATATTGTAGATATTTTTTTATGTTATACAAGCGAACAATCATATTGATACTGATGATTGTCCAAGGTACCTCAGGAACACCTCTATTCTATTGCGACGATATACAGATATGAACTCTAGAAAAACGGTTCACCTTCAGGTCGGTAATAAAGCAAAAATCTTAATTTTTACTCTTTACAATACGTATACGCGTGTGCATTGGTACGTACTGCTCTACCAACCTTGTAGGTAGTTAAGTCAAGAATAGATAAGGAAGCACTAAGATTTTTAGATGATAATGTCCATACATGACGTAAGTAAGAAATGAAAATACAAAATAAACAAATTATTACGTCCAGATCGTTCACAAATTTTGATCATCTATAATCTACATAAAGTGAGAAGAAAACTAATCCTACTACGTTCCGCCTATATTACACTTTTTCAGAACTTACATACGCACTATCCAATGGCTTTGAACAAAACTTAAAAAATATTTAAACAAGGCGACATACAATTATAGTAATGCGAGTATCTACTGATAAAAGGTAAAATAAAATTCGCAAATTGAATTCCAATATTGCTCAGTCGAGCAGTTCACAGAACCATCTAAGAGAGTTTGAAATTGAGTGTATTAAAACCTCGCCAATGGCAAAATTTTAAAATATTGGTATCGAAAACCAGCTACACAAGAAGCCACTTCACACAGAGACGACCAGTCTTGTGCAAATACACCAAGCACACGATCCGTTGGTCAATCCCATGCAAATTCGTATGGCATAGATCTCACCGATTTGATAATATTGAAATTGTTCTTGCATAAGTGCGTTCGCTGGCTCCAAGGTACAGTGTGGAATACTTTAAATGTTTATATCTTATTGGTAAAATTAACTTTTTAAAAGCGTACCGAGAGTTCTCTTTCACCCTTTGTCTCTCTATCTACTATAGGTTTACCGTGCGTAAGGTAAGATGTGTAAAACTAAAGAAAGGAATCACTTGTATGACTAAGATTGTGACGTGTATAGTTATCATATACCATTTATCATAACGTTTATGATCATTTACATATTTGGAATTTGCATTTAAAAATGCATTGAAAATAATTAATTAAAATTGTCTTGATATTTCTTTAATTGTTGAGTAACGGCATGGTCCGATGACCAGAAAAAGACAGTGGGATGCTGCTGGATTCGGCAGGCCCAGCACCAGAAGTGGCGCCAACTAAGGGAGGCATATGTCCAACACTGGACATCCAAATACTGATAATGAACGGCAAGGAGTAAGGTATTCCTCATGTCGAATTAAAATAGCAGTTTATCTGTCCAAAGCATGTTTTAAAACGACTTGTTACAAATGATACTGTCGTATCGTACAATGTTGGTGACAGGCGCGTTAAGGCGATTACTAAGATAAATGTCCCTAAACTATTATTGTCAACATTAACGTTTTTGTAACACATTTATCTCGACTTGAAGATACCTACCATCAAGTGTTTAAGATATTTTACCACGTACAATTTTAATCTCAAAATTGCCTGCGAAAGTATGATTATAATGAACTAAGGTAAATAGCGTGGAAAGACATACTAAATCACTACTTATTTACACAGTTTTTTTTGGTCTCATTTTTATTCGACATTGATAAAATCGATATCACTGATGTACATACTACAACCTTACATTTCCAGCATATAAAACGAAAATACACCTTATAACAGACATATTTCATCAAATAGCAAATAGACTATCGAATTGGGGTTACTACTGAATCTATACTGGACGGTGAAGCAATGGAAACAAACCCTACATGCCACTAGTAGCGCTGCTGCTGGTCTAATCCATCGTGACTCGTGACACGGCGTCTCCGATACGCCACACTCAACGATCCCATCCTTCACTTGGAGATACGTATCACAGTTCATAATAACGTAAATAGGTTCTCTCAAGGCCCTTTTATGTTGTCGTGCCATTTTCTTAACCTTTACTTACTATACTGTAATAGAAACAAGAAAAATAATTTACGGACTTATCACAATGGAACAATTTTATACGAATCGTTGTATTCATTAATGAGTTTCCCTAAAAAATGGTTTCTGTGTAATATTCAGCATATATGTGGGCCTGAACTCGTCCTGCACACCAATCAATGTTACACACGTGACGTACAAGCCATTGGAAATGAGCCACGAAAACCAATAACATTAAGAGATGAGTTTATGATACTTGGGAACATTTTAAACACGTTCGGCCATTGAGAATGCTAATGACAGGTCACAATTTGTAATTCAATTGTTTCTTTGGCAATTTTGTGGCGTCAATGTATAAAAAAGCGTGGACGTGCTAGCTTCGTACTTTTTGTAATTGTTTATTTACTTTTAGAAATAATGTGGTGTGTTATGATGACATCTCCGTGAACAAAACTTAACACCTAACTTTTGAATAAATGTTTTTTTCATATCCAATCGATACCTATAGTTACTACATATAAAATTATCATGACGCCCATTTGACATAGGACACATACTAAGGCTATCCACTGACAACGGAACTGACAAATTTCTATCGATTTATCATCAATATTTTACACGCTCGCAAGCTTATAAGTCAATTTACACGTTCGTCCATTCGAGTCACTTTTAAGCTGGCCTTTAAGAATAGTTTAACATTATAAATATACATAAAATAAAATGTATTTTTATCTTATTATTATTACATAATAAATTCGGTGATAACAACGGAGATCAACTTATTTTGACATTTAAAAATGTTACTCAAGGTTATATTCTCTCACTGGTTATAACACTAATACATTAAAAAAAAACGTAAAATCACGCCTGTCATCCCCGAAGGGGTAGGCAGAGCAGTGTAGTACACTCCCACGGTTCACCACGTTACGTTTAAGTCGCTTGGAATGGGTGGTGAGCCTACTGCCATACACCGGGCACAAAGATCCAGACTCCGAGCCACTACTATAAATTCTAAATTAGAAAATTCCAATAGTACTCAGAATTTGAACCCAAGACCTCCCGATCAGCAGTAGCGGATGCAACCATTGCACCATCGAGGAAGTCATTCAAAACTCTTAAATCTGATATGATATCATTAGACTAGAATTTTAATTTAACTTTAATTTTTGCTATTGGCTTGCACAAATTATTCCTTACAACGTAATTTAATAAATGATAGGCTAGCATCGGCCTGCAAACCCGCTAGGAGAGCGCCAGATGCGTCTTAAAATGAACCATGTACGTCTCGAAAAATCCTGTTAACCCTTGTTTTAATGAGCCCTATTTTGTATGTATCCATAGAAACAGACGCCACCAGGATGTACCACTCCTTCACCGCCCGGATAACTATTTAGGCGTACACTAAAAAACTTTTAGATTAGATTATTTAATTAGAAATTAACCGTAACAATTATGTATAACTCAGTACTACTGCGACGTTATTACGTATCAATTAATTAAACTGAAAGTGTTAACATCAATACTGCACAATATTTCTCTTATAAAGTACCTTTCCCTCTGTCAAGTACAAACTATCTACTTGGGACTCAATAACTTGAGATCCTCTTAAGAAAACGACACGAATATAAAACATATAAAAAGCGACGATTTGAAGCGGCGACATCAAACGAGTAATTAGCTTTAACGACATAAATATTAGATTTCCTTTTTTTTCTCTAGAAATATCCATCGACATTAGCACTTAAATGGTTCACAAATGTCGACTTAAACGTTCTGATGATTATTGCTGTTGCGAACGATTAGGAGATTTTGCGGAGTCTACGTTATGAAGACTACAGAGCTTTTTATTAAAGCGTTTTTATGCCCTTCCATCTTTATCTAGGTACATTATGGACGATATCTTAATTTGCAATTCTATAGGTAATTTAAATTGTCCAATATTTAGAAGCACATCAGGTTTCAATGGATAGAGATTGAGATACTAGGCACTCCATACTCTCTGTCTACTCCATAAGTGACATCGCGTGACGATATAACAATAACTGAAATAACTCTTTAAACGTTAAACCATCTTCTACTGATAATAATCTGATAAAATAATCGTTCTATATAAAAGTCAATAATCTGTTCCGAGGCCGTATTTCTATCACTTGGCTAATAGCCGTCTGGTTTCGGCGTGTGGGTGTTTTGAATTTTAGATTTTTAAACTTGAAATCAAAACACGGCTATCCGCCAGTATCGTGACTCCACTTTTGGCTGTAGGAAATGAAATGAAGAACTAATACGAAGTAGACAGAGAACACATAGTATCAAATATCGTTTTCCTTGCAAATTTCGGCTGTGTCTTCATTCTATTATATACAAATGTTAACATTTAAATAAATAAATAAATAAATCACAGTCCAGTCATATGAGACATGAAGAAGCAATAAAGACTTACTCGTAAATATTAATATACATACATATATCTATCGATTCTGCGTATTGTCATGTCATTTTACTTTTTCATCAATTTATGCTAATGGTATACTTAATATTATAATAGGACTTTTATAATAAATGTTAGACAACCGAAACTCAAGATGAAGGTGACCCGTGGATGGTATGAAGCCGAACGTCTCGCTCTGAACTCACACGTGTAACAGGCGGATTTTACAGATTTTTTTTAAAACTAGGGATCGTCCGTCTGTCGAAATTCAAACACAATCCATTTAAATTTAACGTTTGCGAAATAATCTAATGATGAATCCAAATCTTAGACATTTCGAATAACTTTAACTCTTGAAAATGAGATAAAATTTCAAAGTGCTTTTAGATAGAAAATATTTCACATTGTAAAACCTGCATTTAAAAACCCATTCACAATAAACTATGAAAAAGTCTTGCGATGACATTTAGTGCACTTTAAAATGTATGTCTAAAAATTACTTCTATAAGACCAAAGTCGCGCGCAACATTCAGCTTTGCCATAAATCGTACGAGATAATTTGATTTAAAACTGCACTATCATTAACTGTATTCCTAATTAACGCAGCACCTATTTCCAACACTTATTTCCACTTGTGTGCCTGAAAAGATATTTTTATTATCTTAGTTTTAGCTTCAATAAAACGAATAAAAATACTAATAATTATAAATTCAGGTTGCAAAACTGTTTTAAAACCGTTGCACGCTAAGACATTACAACTTCTTAAAATATTAATATAAACACATTACATCATACAAATTTGATTAATGAACGAGGCACACCGTCGTGTAAATATGACGTCATATAATGCAAAGACTATGTAACGTGACGGGCATGACCTGAATATGAATTAACAACAGTTGTTATGTTAAAGGTACATAACAATTTATTATTACCTACATGCTGTTATCGGTACTTAAGTGTAACATTTGTTTCTATGGCGTTTATTAACATTCAAGGCCAAACTTTATTTCATAGAATATAAATATCACCTTCTATGAAATGTCACAGACTTGTTTTACTTTGCCCACCGGAAATTTTGTCCATCACTGGATTGACTGATAGAGACTGCAATTCACGCCTTAGGACCGCCATTACATTGTATAGCTTAACATGACATCACGCCTGTATTTCATCAAATGGGTAAGCAGAAGAGTGCAGTACAATCCCACGATTGAAAAGTATAGCGTCGGTATAAAAGGAATGTTTCCCGAGTCAAGTCCCTTGGTAATGTCGTAGATTCAAACACATCAGCGAAAGTACATACGACGGAGCGCAATTTACACGATACAAATTGAATACGTAGAATTCGACACACAAATATAAGCAGAAGCGCTATTAATGATGAAATACTTATGTCAATCAGTAGTCAATACATTCGCACGTTAGCGTAACGTCCTCGCCCAGAAACCGAAGGCCGCCTAGCAAAATCGCAACTGAAGATTACCCAAACGCACGAACATGTTACTCAGGCCTCGGAACATTAAATATTACTGCTCGCACTCCGTCACGTTTCACCCATACCACCCATATCCACCACGTCGAAAAATGTACCTATATACATACATTTGGGGGGGCGTGGTGAT
>DWEE01000150.1:0-21281 GCA_018245755.1 Parelbella macleannani | reverse complement strand
AGAGCTAGACGTGCCATTGGAGAGGCCTATGTCCAGCAGTGGACGGGAGTAGGCTGATAATGATGATGATGAATACTCAAAGGCATAACTTTATTTATGAATTTTCTTATTTGTTATTTAGATTTATTCAATTCAAGTTAGCATAGCTTACATGTTGAATATATCAAATCGTATTCCGTATAGTGTGTTCTTGTTATGGCGCCTTCGTCTTTCTCTAGCGACTTGTATTGTGGACAAACGGAAGGGGACACGCGTAACGCTAAAAGGTTCGCGTCTTTGATGACCTAAATACCGTTTCGAAAGAACAAAAACAACAAATATTATAGCCTTTTCCAAGCGAATAGCTTTCGGGACCAACATAGTTTTTGGGACGGATTATGTATTTAAATGAAACTAGTTCGGGATTTTGATTCCCTTCTGTTTATTTGCTGGACCGATCGCGTTTAATCGTTTGAATATTTAATATCACCATCTATTAAATTACGTTTTATACGGTTGTAAAAATCTATTTACATTGTTCATCAATACTTGTTGGTTGCAGGTGGTCGATCTGGTTGTAGGTAAACTGAGGGAATCAAGTGTAGCATAATAGTGTAAGAGTAGCATAATAGTATCAGAGACATAATATCACGCTTGTAATCCTCGAAGGGGTAGACAGAGGAGGGTAGTACTTTCGCACGTTTCACCAGTTACGTTTAAGTTTTGTGGGATAAGTGGTGAGTGAGCATATTGCCATACACCGATCCAGACTTAATCACTACTAAAAATCCTATATTAGAAAAATCAAATAGTACCCGACCCGGGATTTGAACCTAGGACCTCCCGATGCAAAGTCGCAATACCAGAGACTAAGCGCTAGAGTTAATTAAACCGCCGGTCCCCTAAACTGTTACGCGGGCACAAATTTGCTCTTCGCGAGTTCAAACCCTCTATGCATAAGGCTGTTTAAGCTTTATTTTGCCCGGATTTACATTTTTAAGCAACAAACTTTGTTAGGTAGGCATAGAAGTTAAGGTCATGGCGCAATTTATTTTAAGAAAAAGCTACGCTGCGATCATCCAACGATTTATACTTCCCAAATTTAACTGTTTTTTTCTCACATTAGAGTTATCTGTTACACATAAAAAAGCGGCGCACCTAGATTTACATGTGGATGTGAAAGGGTTTTATTCAGATGACGTTTTGTTAAGGGATGAAAAAGGTATCGGTGACCTCGAATCACCTTGTGCGCGGACTTGCAAAGGAGCATTATAAAAGTTTTATAACAATGAATTCACACAAAGTAACGCATTAACCATTAACGGGGACACAAATGCGTGGATTTTTGTTAGTCAATTACCTCTAATAGGTATATACGCTGCGGACCTGACCTGCTAATACGGATTACGATCTAAAAGGTATCCTTCCAGGGAGCGTAGTTTTAACGATTATAACCCAGTGTGTATATAGCCTATTTGCAATAACATTTGCATTAACAACACCTCACTATTGCGAATTGCTGAAGCTAATTTTTAAATTGACGTATCACAATCAACACAGCCACGATATAAAGGGAAGGGTTAATTCTATTGTTTTCAAATTTAATGAGGTTTCGTTTGCACACACATACACACACATGTTATATATACAACAGAATCTAACAGAACAATAGACGTATTAATGTAATGTATAGAGCAAATTACATGTACCTATATAAATTATATAATTGTAATACTTAGCTGCTTTTGGCGACATCAATTGATTCATTTGTCAATTTGGACAACGTGAGTGTGGAAGTAATGCAATATCTGCATTTAAATGCAAGGTATTCATATTATAATAACGTTACAAACATCTCAATTTTCTTTGATTATTTTGTTTCAACTTACAGGTTATGAGCTCTACATATAACAACTTTAACGAATCTTAATAAACTAAACGAATAAATTCTCATATCCTTCGTTAAAATGTTAAGCGAAAAATTAATTTTAGATTTAACACCTTCTTAACATTCTTTTAACGGGGTTCTGGGTGCGTCGAGGTTAAAAGGATCATGAGGCTTTAATGTAAAATGGCACGGGCAAAAGAAACTTAATTAAAATGGACCCTTTGACGTTAAACTAAAGCCAACAATAAAAAACATAGCTGTAAATCGCCCCACTTTCGCTAGAAGTTCGTTCCAAACATTGATTCTGTTCTTATATTTTCTTTCGTTTCGAATAAAGTATAAAGCTGGTGGAATGTGTTAAACTCTTCGCACATCGAATGGAATGGAGCGGAGAAGCCAACACAAAAAATAGAAAACTAGCCGTAAAATGCAAAACAGCGGAACGTGATTCTCGCTATTTTGTTCGAATCTTTTGTAGTTCTCGAAAATTTATCTAAAGTCTCAAAGTGCACTAAATTAACAATTATTCTGTATTCGAAATGCATTTTTTTAACCGTACGTGATATATATATATATGTGTGTATGTGTGATGGTTAATACCTAAATAGGTGCTGTTTGTAAGAACCCAAAAGATTTTCAGCGGGTCCACCATATCCTCGCGTGCAGTCAGCACCGGCGATGCCTCACCGCATGGCGCACTCTACTGTCAACGGCTATTATCACTCAACAACCACATAATACACTCACTTTTTTATTACAAAAAAATCACACAACCATTGGGATTGATGGTAGAATTTTTTAGCATCGCGAGTTCGTTACGTATAACTGAACTGAGCGAAAGTACGGGAGTGACACTGAGTGAAAAGGGGGAAATGTAAGACGGTAGCGCTCAGCTGACGTCCCGCTAACAACTGCCGCGTCGCGCCGCCCTACAACCCCGCCTAGCGCGCCGCTCTCTAGGAAACGAGAAACATTTCCCAACAAAAAACACGTCGTAATAACCAATTAATGTTTGCGAACAATCCGCTAGAAAGTTCTCATAAACACCGAATATAATAACATTGTAATATATTCTTTTAATCTCATTCGTATATTGAATTATAAGAAAGTCTTACTTTCGCTGTTTTTTGACGTGATCAATTTGAGAATTACGATATCACATTATTTAAGTATCTTCATATCTTTTAATTCAAAAGTAGGCAATAATTATGTAACAGAGTTGTATATAACAGAGTTTTTACAGTGCTGTTGTAACAAAATGTAATATGTTTAGCCAATTACGTTAGAAATAATAAAAGATTCGTCCAAAAAACCAGCAAAATTTCACAAGGGAGTTCCGCCGCGCACAATTACTTTCAAATAATAATATTTGTGAGGTACAATATGGACTGCTTGTTGTTAGTTAATAAATAAAAGAAATTACCTTTCTGTAAGCTTATTTTCGTCCATTTATTGGCTTCCTGTCCCTGGCATAAGAGTTAAGTAGCAATCTATTACGGTCTCGGTTCGCCGAGGCCTACTTCCTGTATGGGAGGCTTAGGAACCCGCTGATTCACTTATGACTTGGTATGACCTTCGTTGACAGAAAGGAACAAGATTTAGCAAATTTTTATCTTGATTTTCTTGTTATTTCCTCTTCCGTGTGACTTAGTTCTTAGCAGTAACAATAGCAAAAACATTTGATATGAAAGTTAGTTCTTTGATATGTTCTATATGTACTTCAACTAATAGAACCATTATGTTTCAGAAAATAACTGTGATGTTAATTTTACAAAAGCCGTTGCCGACCGAATTTTCACATGTACTCGTATATAAACAACGACAGAATTGCGGTCGGGACCCAAACGACGAGTTGCATGGAGAGTGCACTATGCGCCCCGCGCCCTCCACGCCGCTCGCAATTATCACCGCGATTGCTTTGTAAAATGAACAATCTCATTCTCATTTGACGAACGTAAATTTCTATTTTTGTTGTGATCATTATAAATTAACATAACCAAGATCATTAAAATACCAGTCTGCATATAAAACGATTAATTAACAAGATCAACAACAGTTCACAAGCTCACAGAATACAAACAACCGACTCAGGGCGAGTACACAAAAAAATATCGCTAGAACCAAAATGAAATTTGTTAATTAATCGCTGCTATCTAGTGGCGTTTCGTGGCTTTGTTTGTTTTATCAAATTTCTGTGAAAAGTTTGGCGTTGATATATAGCATGCCAACTAGAAATTATAAATAATTTTAGTCAATCTCAATAATGGAACGGGAAAAATAATCAAAAGGCCTCTGTCCAGCCGTGGACTGAGATGGGCTGACGATGAAATAACCAAAACAGATTAAAATTATTTTTCTTTTATGAGAAGATGACATACAAAATTTTCAAGGCCCTTTAAATAAATGAATTATCACCACTTTAGGTAACGCATATTTAGATCTTCTTTTTTTATAGTACCTATTAATATATTGAGCACTCATATTTTAACTTCATTTTAACAGAAACATGTTTAAACACACAAACGACGTATATTGAGCATACCTGTAAAATATTGGACTATAAATCACTACAAATGTAATAATTGGATACTCTATGAGGGCAGGGGGACCAGTGATATCAAAAGCGATAAACGACATCTGGGAGGACAACCAGAATAACAACAGGTCACCTTATGTTACATATATAGAATTTCTAGTGTCCTGTTAGTATTGTGGGCCATTACTAAAATCAAATCAGATTATATGGCAAATAGATAAACAAATATTACTAATTAAGTAATCAACACTCACTCAAGATAATTGAAGTTATGTAATTACAAACGGACATGCAGTTCAGTATTGGCCTCACAAGTGCAAAGTTGGAATTCGCATTAAATTAATTGGAAAAGTCCAAATGGCGTTCATGTACGGAAACAAATAAATCTAAGCAGAGTTTCAAAACTTGGAGACTGCAAATCTCTTCCAACCTTCACTCGGAACGCCCTTTATATTTTATAATAATCATTTCGAAACTACAGAGGCGAACTTTACTAAAGTTCGTATAAGTTGAGGATCGAAGAGTTTTGTAACATGTTATTCTTCACCGCGCCCGACCGACCGACCGTCGACTGCAGGTAAATGTATTCGGTACATAGTTAAACTACAATTTACGTCGACGATATTCTTACAAAAGCATACTAGAGCCAACTAAACGCTTAGCACATTCTTCATTCTACCAGCTGGAATAGACTTATTACGATGAAGTTTAATGCTAACTCGCAGTGAGATATGTTCCACTTTGCCCAAATGGACAATTTTACTTTTCGACTTTAAATTATGATCAGCGAGATGTACAGGTAGACTGGGATACAGGGAGTTTTATTAATTTTCAAGTTTCACGGTTCTAAAAATAAAGTAACATGATATATGTCCAATTCCGTAATTGCGGTGTCTTTAGCATACAAAAAAGCAATGTAGATATGGAGTTAAACTTGGTGACAGTGAAGAATATACGAATATCTGAGTGTTATAAGTGTAAGTAAGTCACTTTTTACGTTTATACATATATGTGTGCAATTTATGTTATTTTTATTGAAAACAAAGGCGGTTTTCTATTGACTAAGAGTAGTTCTAGAGATTGTGCTTGTTTTGTCATAAAATTGAAGTGTAGCCGAGTCCTTCCGGCTGCTATTTAAGTTTGTTTTGAAGTCGACTCTAAGCTTTTAGTTATGAAAATAAAGATAATACATTTAACATTATGCTTATAATAATATACCTATTAATTTCGCAACTACAGAAAAACAATGATTTTACATTTACGATGGTACAGTTTAGATGTTCCTTTTGCCAAAATATATCACAATATCAAACGTATGTTTTACTACTAGTAGGTGACTATAACTCTACCATTTTTCCATTCCAATATGCAGTTTGATTGTAAAATTCTCATTTGCTAACCATTGCCATGGTAAATATACAAGCTATAATTACATATAATTTAGGTAGCTTGCAACAACATAACAAAATATCAAAACAAAACATGTACACAATTTTCGTTTCCTTTTATTGATAGTACATGACCTGTATCCTTCCTCTTAAGTTGACAAAAGAATATACTTTTTGAAGATTATTATTCAAAAACTTCACATGTAAGGAACATTACAAGCCTACTAACGAATAAAGCAGCGCGTCTTGCTCCCGCCAATTCAAAAGAGTACGGTATTTCGTAATTTTCCAACGCAACTGAGGAGATAGTTAAACCAACGATGCATGTTTTTGTTATATAAAAGAGTAGCATTAAAATAATGTTGTACTTCTTTTGCTAAGCCACAGTTCCGTGATTGTGCAACCCGTGGCTAACATTTCCTCTGTCTAATAGGTCAGGGCTATGGACAAACCATTTATTGTACTGCTCGAGTATAATTATCTAGTACTCGAAAACCGAAAGTACACTTCCTATGATGGACTTCGACAAGTATATGCCTTAACTTCATGATAGATATATTAGCGAATGATTAATTTGCCGTTATCTTGACCAGTTAAAAATAGAAAAGTCAAAGAGAGACATAGATGAGTATGAGATCAAAGATATATCTAGAATAGTAAAAGATATCCAGATATATTTGTAATAAAAATGCACCAAATATTGCAATTCCCTCACCGTAACACGTTTTGATACCGCACGTAGAACCAATTCTGAAATTTTTATTAGTCTTGACTCTATATCCATCGAGTTGTTCAACAGCTCTCTTTCAATTACTCGTCTTCCGTAAAGCGAATTTTATAAATTATTTTGGGGATAGAGGTAGGAAATTATCGAGAATTTTCTCCTAGCGGTAGGCAGATACTGAAGATTTCTACCAACTGCGGCCCTAGATCACTTTTTTTACCTTTTATACTTTCATCAAAGTTATCATACACATTACTCGTACATTGTAACAATGACCTGGTATTTATAATAATTATTTAAAATAATAATAATTTACTTAGGAAATGTCTAAGCGTAAAAACTTATGCGCTAAGCTGATTGAAAAATATGGCAGATTTTAAATCGCAATATTTTTTAAATTGTTGGTGCTTGTCGCAGTTATGTATTTCGTAATGTATAAAACTTCTATATGCATAATAATTTACCACAGATCAAAGTAAGCATGTCTCCAAAGCAATCGTAAGCAGATCTCCATAGTATGTTCGATGTAATAAAACATCTGAACGCAAACTATTTATATATATTTTGATTAACACAAACTATAGATGGGTCAAACGACAGGCTTGTAAATATACTAGACCTTTAATTCGTTCTACGAGATCCTCGGCAACCGGAGATAGCACTATATTTCTCCACAAAGGAAAGAGGATTTCTTGCAGGGAGATTTCCAAGTGCGAAAATAGGAAAACGGGTTAGAGAGAGCTCTAGTTTGACCGAGATGAGCTCGCCGGAAACCACCTCTTGACGTCGTACTCAACCCGCAAGTCTTCAACTCTTCTATAACACAAACTTACATCCACTGTAAATGTTTTATTTTGCTATTAACTACGAGGTAATTAAATTGTTGATAAAACTATCGTTTCATTAACACAACTCTTTTAATTAGAGATATTTTGTTTAAAATGTTTGTAAGTGAGAAAACAAAGCACTGCCTTAAACATTATTTGCCTCATTTTGACTTTCACAACGCCTAGTTGTACAAAGAAATTACAAAATCTAATAAGCCTTTATTAGTATACAGTATGCACTGAAGACGGCGACGTGCTCAGTAAAGTTGGGATAAATGGAGTTAACCCCTTAAGTAAGTTAGTTATTCTAAAGTCAACTGTTGACTCAATCGCGCGCTGGCGCCTCTATAGCGTATTCCATCAAAATTTTAAATATACAGGTATATTAAAGTTACGAAACAATGTAAAATTTATAATTTTTGCAAATATCATAATCATTGAAGCGGACATAAAAGTGTTTGTTTAAAGAATAAACATTGCTTAACATAAACGCTTTCATATGCGACTGCACATAATACAGAAACTCCAGCGAAAAATCCTTGTCCTTTTGCAAAAGAATATGCATTACACAGAACGTACAAAGATCTGTGGGTACACGTATGTATGTATATCCCAGCGCGCAAGGCTTCCTAAAACTATTATAGATAATTCCGCGAGAGACAACGTTGATAGTGCAAAAAGGAAAAACCAGTTTAATTAAACACATGTGTTCACTTACGCCCGAAACATATTTCGCGGAATGTAAATGCTTTTGTTATCGAGTTATAAAAATCTTCACGTACAATGTAACAGTATTTGCCTGGGAATTAACGAAGTTACGGTAGGTTAATATTAATTTTATGAAATATTGATACATCCCGCTGACGAGCACAAGCGCAAAATAATTGTAGAGACGTGCTATGAATAATAAATTTATCGCCCGATAATATGCTGGGTTGCAGGGTACACTCGCACCACGTAGCTCGCCACAATACTCCGCAAACTAAGGAGCTAATAGGATCTGGTTGCATTGAATTAATTTTTAAATCAACTCTCTAGAATAATCGAAGTTTAAATTAAGTGTAAATTTAATTCCAACTTCCTCTCATCGCCTTAGGATTAGCCAAGGTGATTTTTCGATAAAATTGCGAATATACTTGGGCCTTAGAGCTGTCGTTATTTATGATGCAGCTAAAGTATTCATGGAATATGTTTGAAACAACAATTTTTCAACGCGAACCTCGTCTTGGCCCAGTGAATTTACGAAGTGCAACGTACTTACACCAGATATTGTTGGCAACATCTTAAATTAATACTATGTAGAATGATGTAACTAATATTAAGATTTATATGATTTATATCAATAATTATGCGAAAGTGACTTAATCTATTCTTTTTCACGTGAAAATCACTAAATATTATTTTTTATTTGAGAGAAAAAAAAGGGACATAATGTATTTAACAATTTTAGTTAAATTTAAGTTAACATCGAAAAAAGTGAAATAAAGGATTTATATACATTATTTCACTTTTTTAAACTCTTATGAGTTTAGGCGAAAAATTTAGTCCTAAGCAACAAATCATTCCAGCATAAGCGAAGTAAAACACTCATGGTAAAATATAAGATTAACCAGTTATTCGTAATTGATTTTAATATTATAATGTAAAAGATGATTCAGATTGCCACTGAAATTATATTAAAATGAACTTTCATTAATAGCTGCAAAGGAAGCCTTAATTTTCAAAAATAATTGAAACTGACGATGCAGATGAACGACGATGACGAAAAATTTAATTTACTTTCACAAACGATTGGACAGAGCCGTTCAAAAAGCTATGATTTTTATAATAATTTGGGTAACAGCGTAAATAAATTGGAGAGTTGTAAATGATATCTATTAATTTATCACTTTTTTAACCTTAAAGAACACCAAACCTTACACTTCTCCATGTATTTCTTGGAAGAGTGTGAAGTCTGCCAAGTCACACTTGGCTAACCTGGTATACCGGAGCTTAATCCTTCTCATCCCGACGGGAGATTCATGTACAATAACGGAACGCCAAAAAAGGGTGGTGATGATGGAATGTCGTATCGTACTTTGCGTATGTACATATATGTTTATTGGTAATAAGACCATCATACACTCTATGTTTGTAATACGTATATTTTTGCTCCGTAACTATAGGTGTAATACTAATTGATTTCTTACCTTTCCAATATTACTTTTATTGTTAGAGAGAAAGCTGTAAATATCAACGAATGACTCAGCTTGATTAGAACGGGTGCGAGGATGTCGATAAAAACCTTATTTCTGTAACGATCGCCTTCACCAGCCATCTGTTCTTCGATAAATACTTATTTGTATTTTTTTGTTCTCTCGGACATTGTGATGCTGGATCAAATTAATTTAGTATGTTGCATGGATCCTAAAATATTTATATTAATTATAAATCTCTTTCTTCGTTTAGTTTTACACATATATTTATAGTAGGTATACCCTATAATAGCAATCGTATAAAATATTGTAAAAATGCTTTGCAATAGTACATAGTGTTTAAAATAAATGTGTTTAAAATAGAAATAAAATATATTTCGATGTATACCAAGATCTCACAACAGTTTTTCATCATGAAACCTTTTAACGCTCCACTGTTGACATCTTCGCGAAACCGAATGAGATAAGATCTGCCACGTTGACCAAGAGCAGGTTGGCAGTTAAATGTTCAAGTT
The DNA here is from genome assembly GCA_018245755.1 of Parelbella macleannani. Classification (NCBI taxonomy): domain Eukaryota; kingdom Metazoa; phylum Arthropoda; class Insecta; order Lepidoptera; family Hesperiidae; genus Parelbella; species Parelbella macleannani. The sequence goes on along the minus strand of DWEE01000150.1, from coordinate 11,229 downwards.
ACCTTACGATGTTCCCTTTCCGCCCGAATTCCAAAGTGAGAGGTTTCAAATTGAAACTTTCAATTTAAACTACTGAATAATCATTGTTTTAACGTTGCTGATAGAAAATAATTTCCTTTATACTGTTACAGTTTATTTACCTCTGTCCGAAGCTTTATGAATTCACTACGAATATAATGCATACATAGAGTTTTTGGTACAAATATTTGAAGTGTTTGTTCAATGTTACAATGAATTCAGTTGTATTCTTTTTAGTATCTGGTGTCAATTGTAAAATCACGATAGTCTTTGTTTATTATTATCATATATCGCGTACCTGACTGCTAACAAAGAGATATATAATCTGCAACAGTGCTGATAGAAATCTTCAACCTATAACTGGATAAGGATTTTCTACATCTACATCATCAGGATTCTACTGTGCGTTTAAGAGGAGATACAGGCGGTGCACTAGAGAAAGTACTATTAAAAAGTTTGAAAAGAGCTTTAGAATTCTCCAGCAAATTTTAACGTTTATTACTCGTATATGTATAAGGCTAGCAACCGGGATGGAATACTTAACGTGTCCTGGGTAGCACAGATACGGCTGAGAAATTTACGACTAGCGGTCATCTTTACAAGAGATGACGGCGACGCTTAGCTCTACGACTCTACAGAATTCTCTTTGTTCTACTCAACTCTACAGTCTCTACTACTATTGCAACAGCTGTATCTATAGTGCGTTATTATATAATTGTTATACACTGTAGATGTTATTATAAAGCTATATAGATTGTAAAAAGCTATACGTAATTCTGGCAAGCTATTGTCCTGCCAAAAATGTGTGTTACAAGAAATTCAGTATGACGTCATATCGTTTCAGCTGTGTATGCTTGGCTTCGGTGCGGTATACAAGTACGCATACGATCAGAACATCGCGGTGCTGGGATAATTGAATAAGTGGCGAACACAACACTGAATTTGAAAGCATTATGTCACATACTCGTAACAATGTGATAATGTCACACGTATTTGAAATTCACTGTGTCATCTCTACATCGACTCTACAAAATTTACATAGTTCGCAATAGTACAGGAGAACTTCACAAAAGAGCTGTGATTCGAAAAAAAGTAATTTTTATATTCGACTATATAAATAAACGGAACAATTTTAACAATATTTTGTATTCAATGTGGAAGTTTTAATTTTTAGTATTGCGATATACGAGTATGTACGAGTACCTACTGCTCTTATTTAACAAACAGTTAATGGAAAATGAAAATGTAAATCTGCTTTTCGGGCGGTCGGTGTTCCTATGGTATTTAAAAGTTAAAACTGTAAGCCTCGTATTACATTTCTGCAAAAATATCTTTATTGAATAAACACATGTAGTCTGAAAATATTTAAGCCTGTGCTTTGGTCTCAGCTGTTTGCGACAGACCATAATATGTTGAATATATTCAATGTTGGTGTTCGAGATAACCGTAAAGCTGTACTGTAATATATCTGCACATAATGTCCACTCCCGGAACGAACACATTTGCCTCAACATATACAATAATAGGTGTGTGGGTAAACGGTAATTTTCATTTACGTACACACAAACTCTTTAATGAAACGTGTCTCCTTATTCTTGCTATTATTATAACTATTTACAAAAAACTCTACACTTTTTTTTAACGATTTGTACTAAAGCTTATGTTAAGTCAAGAACATAGAAGCTCAATGAAAGTTAAGTCACATACTGTTAAGTGAACATAAAACATTCTGGTCAAAGTACTAAAGATATGGCATGAGGCGCGAGCAGACGACGAATTACTTAACAAACTCAAGTTAGATACAACAGTCTATGTATTATTCGTACACTATTTCGTCCCGGGACACTTTGCGTTCGTGCTCGAGACACCAGGTGACAGCAGTTTACGATATCTCAGCGAATAATGTCAACGGAGCATGTCGTGACGTACAACGCACGTGGAAGTACATCATTGATTAATGAAGCTTGCCTAATAGCATGAGAAACACAACTTTATAAGCAAGCAACAATACCCATTAGCTGTAATAACAAAAAGTAAAACCTAACCAAAACAATTACACATTTAAGCGTATAACGAAGCCAACACGAAGTTGGCTTTGTGCACGTGTCTTGGAAAAGGGTTGAGAGCAAACACACCGCACCCCGAGGGGGATAATGCAAAAGATGAATACGTTAAAGTTGATACCCGCAGCGATGCTTGTACGAGATGATTGCGTACGCACATCACACCCCCGACATATCGAATCGCAAGATAATGCCGATGTATGATTAATGGTGACTCGGTGAACTTGTTGGAACGAGACCGAAAGAGGGGTGAGCTAGTGAACGAAAATGTAGGCCGGTTACATACAAATTACCCTCTCTCCAGACGGGTGAACGCAATCCTTTTGGTTTATCTATATTTATTATGGAAAAATTCAATACTATATCTCCGATTGGATACACGGCGCAGACGAAGTTCGAATGGAATTGTACGAAAATCGCAATCGAATTGGACTTGGCTTTTCGGTAAATTACGTTCGGAAACTTATTTAAATGTTAAAAAGTAAATAGATAAAACGTTACTTACTGTTCTTAAGGGATTGTCGAAGAAAGTTACTTGGGCGTGGGCAGCCTGCAGGATATTGAGCTTCAGTCGCTCACATTTGCTTGTACATCTCTATTCTAAATGTACTTGGCCCGGCTACAACACTTGTTCGTTTTATAGCCGGCCTTTTAAGTCCCTTAACCTACTTCCTTTAGTCGAGGCGGTACTACAACTACAGTTAAGGTAAGGAAACCACAGTTTTGATGGCCGATATAAATAAATCGATTACGTTACAAATACGTTTACTGCTAATAGCTTTGCAGCTCGAAATAGAACGCACTTCTATAAGTTTGGGAAATATTGCTGTTATTACTATATATAAATATTATGAAATTTTATTATTTTACTTATTAAAATTATATTAAATATCTTGAATGATTACCATTCACAGCCATCTGACGGTCAGATTCTGACCCCAAATAAGCAGAGCCAGTGCTGGAGTAACAAGACGTGGGAAAGTAAATACATGCAAATATATAAATTTTGTATAAATTTATTTACACTCATATATAGTAGGAATACTTCTGCTGCTAAAACAAATATCTATCTCATGTAAAGTACGATAACAGATATGTAAGTAACAATAATCTTACTTAAAGCTAATATTAAATGGCTTAACTAACTTGTCTATCTATAAGGTTATTTGAGTTTGGTTGCAGATATTTATGGACGGCAACACCTACTTATAATAACTCTCTACTACAGCCTTCTAAAAAAATATTAGAAATTACGAAACGAAAAACAAAAACACATTTATTAAACTCTCGACTTAAATTATGATAGTTAATCCAGCGTAACAAATGAGATACGATTTTTTTATTGATGCGAAAACTTAGCGAATGTACGACCAAAGTGATGAAAATAAAACAATGTATTACGGGCGTCCCCCACAAGACATTCGAAATCTTTGTCGACGTTAACGTTACCCAGATACAGCTAGGGTCACGGTTATGTTTCTTACGCACAAATAAAATAAAATTTTATTGAATGTTTCGCAACCTTTCAGATGAGGACCTGCATATAAATAAGGTGATAAATATTGATCAGAACAATAAAAACCAATTGACCGAAAACTATTATCAATTTCACTTCTGTTGATCGAAAAGAACGATTATGTAGAACTTACGAGTATATTATCTTTAATTGATAATAATAGAATGTATAGAAATTATATCTTGGACTTATAATAATAATTGCGCTTATATAATATGTCAAATGTCAATATAACTACAATACATATATACCTTTATTTGTTGAGATACTATCTTAAAAGAACTGTTACGAGTAGTAAGGAAACCTTCAATACAGGAAAAACAACAATGAACAGTGACCTACCAAAACAATAATATTTCCCTACAAATGTACTAAAATTTACGAAATGTTTCGTATTTGTAAAGGCCTGACTTCTTAGGTGCACTTTTAAGATGATACATATCCATCAATCTCCCCATTGAGGGCAGCACAATGAAAGTTGACTTCATTTCGTGTTATTTTCTGCGACGTTCGTGGGCCGGGGCACTTGAATAAAAGATTCGCGTATTATCCAAGGCTCGCCCGGCGTACAATGGAACAACGACAACGCACCCAATGTAATACACTGAGCGACCCTCTAACCGCATTCAGTTATAATACGTATGACTCACAAACAGAGACTCTAATCTAAGAGCATTTGTCCATAACATCAACAAGTAATAAACGGACCGGAACGAATGATACGCGTGAATTATTCAGTCAGCGCCATTTTGAAATTGCTATTTTTAACGTCGTTGCAGAACTAATTACAATATTTATATGATTTTAATTGTTTTAAAGTATTCCAACTTCTAAGTATAGTTTAATTTTGATATTATTTATAATATGAAGAGTGACAAACATATGGATGATTTCGTTTGGTAAATATTGGAAAAAGTACTTTGTAAGTTCAACCAACCGATTGTAGTCTTTACAATCAGCCTTTCTTTGACAGTTCAAACAACTTCACTATCAACATACTTGTTTTATTGTATCACTAGCTGATACACGTGACTGCGTCTGCGTTTTTTATACCAACAATATTTCATATACACAGAGAAGAAACATAAGCAATGTTGAACGCATTATCGCAATATCAAACATTCTTTGATAAGCTTAAAAAAACGCTAGACATTTTAATTTCTTAAAACACTAGTAAATTTAGATTAAATGAAGTTATTGTTACTATTTTCAATCAAGAGTCAAGCAAGTAAAACTACAATTTTTAATCGAAATCCATCCAGTGACCTCTAGCATTTTATTTATATAGATGATACGATTTTTTTCCGTGTCTAATCGTAATATATAGACAAATAGGACAAATTATTTTTGGCATGAATACAATCCGACCCACAGACATTACAGATCACTAACTACATGACAACATGATAGCAATAAATAATATCGAGCAACACACACAAGTACCGACCGCTCTCAATACCAATCCGAAGCCCAGTTGCTATCTGCCTCGAAATTTGCTCTCATTTAGAGCGTAAGGTTTAACGTGTGTTTAATATATTGGTTACGATACAACCCACATAAAATGCGCTATTTACAAATAGTATCGGCGGAAACGTGAGCAAATGGCACAGTTAAGTATAGTGAGGGCAAAACAAATAGATTGAAAAGGATACATGGTCGTATCCTGTTACGATCCGGTGCCGACGATACGCAAATTGTGATCGTCACGAGAACGAGTAAGGTCACGCGTCAGTGACCTGCCATTATTTGTCGGAGTGGATCGAAAAGCAATTTCAACTAACTCGAGTCTATTTGTCACACATAAAACGTGATCTATGGGTGGCTTCCGGCAATACATCCTTCGACCGCCGCGCCCCCGGAACTGATGTGAACGGAAATACACGATACGACGCATTATTTTTAAATTGTACTCTACGATCCCACCTTTAATTGTTATGACGATTCATTAAAAAACTTGTAGGTAAAACATCATATACAGTAACAAATAGACTACTAGTAAATTCGTTATACAAATATGTTTTATGATATACCTACCTATATTTTGATGTTACAACTACTACCTTTGAGAGTATGTTTTGATACAAAAAGAAATACATTAATGTTAGGCATAAAAAGGGTACAAAAAATTCTATTTTCTTCGCCGAAACGGTATAAACTATGTAATTGAGCAATTTATTAACTTCTGAATTTTCTATATGATGTTTGTGTAACCACCTTAAATATATATACCCTAAAGAACACTAAAATACTTTGATGTATGTATCTTTAACAGAATATACTTTCCTTCCGATCCAGTAAGTAGCTTGCTAGCTTTACTTATTCCTGCCAAGTAGCTTTATCCGATAGCTGGAACGAGTTGATATAACCAGTAGTACCGCAGACATTCCATTTACGTCCTCGGAGACCCAATGCACGTACGATTGTCGTTGACTTCGAGTGGTTTATTTGCGGTTGATTAAACGTCCACCAGCCAACAGGTTAAATGCGACCATTAAACGAAATCTAGAACTGTTGTTATCGATTGCGTTCGCGAGTGGTACCTATGTACATCAATTTGGAGTCGTATATATACATAATTACGTAGATCGATGAACCGATTGCTCGGTGTGGAGTTATTGGCAAACATATCTATTCAGCCGATCGTGAGTATAATGATGATGATGATGGTAATAACGATGTTGGTGATGATATATTATACACGATACCATAAAAACATAAATACAATTGAAATTATATATGTATATATTTATACATATAGCTAGAAGTTTAAAACTGAAATGAATATTTAAGATAGATTGACAGTTGGCTAAAAGTTTGAAACTGAAAAGACTAACAAACACGTCGAGTGTGCCAGAAAAAACCTCGAATGGCAGCTTCATTTTAGTAAAAAAGTATTTTCCGTATAAAAAGGTGAATCACTGCTCGAACTTAAAAAAAACTTTGCTGGGCGCTATTTTTCATTCAAATATCATTTTATAGACTTCACTCGTCGAACTATAAACGCATTCGATAAAACCGCACATGATTTCATAGTTTTGGTAACTTTTCAACGGGTTATTGTGGATAGTTTTGAGCCATCGGTTCATGGTAGCTTAAGCATATGTCATAAATCTTTAAACTTTTTTTACCGAAGCGGGAAGCAGAGAAGTGTAGTTCAGTTCCACATTTCACGAGGCATGTTATACGTCCCACGATGGAATAGGGGCTGAGGCTATTAGAACACACCCAACACATATCCGGACTCCGTGCTGCTGTTGGAAATTTTGAATAATAAATTTTATTGAATATAGCAAGCGACAAGTCTATAATACTGCACTGTGGGCAACGGTGTTGTCAGGTGATGTCAGTGGTGGCCTAGATACAATACATGTCGCGGACGTGTTCAGTACGTCGGTCCGTGGTTCCAGTAAATGGTTCTTGTACATTGGGCAGGGATTTTCACTTGAACACAAAATTGCATTGTGTCGAATCTGGTTCCGGAAAACAGTGCCTACGAGTTTCGAACGAAAACTCCCCCCTTAAGAGGCGACGCCGCAATAGTTCGCGGTTAGTTCCGCTCCGAGCTGTGTTTGACGCTAAGCAGTTAATTATTTCACCAGCCTCGCTCCCCGAACTGAATTTAAATTATATTCTCTTCGCAAGATACCCCATACGTATTACTCAAAACGTATAACATAGTAATGAAGCGCAGAATGCTAATACGCACAACATTAATACGATTTCTTTAATACACGCTGATATTAAAATTAAACGTACCTACATACATACATATGTACGTACAACGAACTTGATAGGGGCGGCATACAGATCAAATATGTACTATTATCTCACGCACAACATCGCTATCCACTTTCCATAACCAGTGTTCTGTTTGTCTAATTAAATGTAACAGTAGTGAAGTGGAAATTAGATACGCCCCAGGTGATGCGAACGTTAATGTATAATTGTGTAAACATTGTGTGAATGGGAACGAGCGAGTCAGGAGCGTAGACGGGACACTTATTCTAAGTGATAAACATTCTTCGAGCCACACTCATTAGACAAGATCAAACGGTAATCTCACGTGCTCACCGAACACTCTTCTTACATTAATTTACTTCGTGAAAGCTTTAATAAATTATTTAAATTTTCTCTTAGCTTCGTAAAGTCTGACAATCAAAGACCTAACAATTCTCATTCTTAATGAAGTCCCTTGTCTAATGATAATTAAATCATATATTATATAAGTAAACGACATTATAAGATTGTAAACTGAACATTTTCGAACACTGAAATCCAGTGTTGATTAGTAGGTACAGCTAGTCAAGAAGAAATGAGTAAAATGACTCGTTTTATTCGAACGGTCCAGCTTTACTGATACGTGAAATAAAGCTTGGATTTGGCAATAATTTAATATGTGAGAATAAAACGGCACAAAATCCCCGCGACCGTAGCGGATATTGCGAGTCATCCCTCCCCGCCCCCTCGCGTCTAATGAGACACTTATGGAAAATATAAAATGACTTTATGTATCATCTTTTGTAATGTTAGATACAAAAGAATTCATTACAACCCCAAAACATTTCTCGACGTCGACATACTTACTTACAATTAGACGACAATTTACATCGTGTTCTCGCGTTTCCTGATCGCTACGTATGCCAACAATTTCATTGTCATTACCCGTAATAAAGTAACATATTACATAACCAAGACGCTACCTAGCTTATAAATTGGTATTCGCCAGTTTATAAAATATTACTCTCCCTAAACAACGCGAACTTTTGAAGTGTTACATCAAAAGAAACGGTTAACGATTGCTTTTGTTGTAGCGCGCCTACTCGAGCTGCCATAAAATATACAAAGTAATTATATTAATAGTATATAAACAAAGAGTAAAGACGTTTTTACCTGCTACGCAAATATTGTATGTATGTGAGTGAGGGAAAGCTTAAATGTTATTAAATAATATTGTAAGGATATTTATGGAAGCTTTTTATGATGTTATTGTTGGTTTCACCTGCTCGGTTTTACTGAGCCTCTTAAAATTTCGTAGAGAAAATATTTGTGACTGATGTGTACTACATAATCAGTGTTTAAAAATTAAATTGTCTATGGAATATCAATGGCCGCTTACCATTGTACGGCTTGTGTGTCAGATCATTAATTTTAGGTAAAAAAAAATAAAAATGTATACTGTAGGCAGCTGTAAATGGAAAGTATTTTATACACAAATTACTTTATGGAAAGGCTTCTAAGCTTAAGTACAATACTAAAATGTTCCAATTGTTTATTGATTTTATGTTTTCATGAGTTGTAGTATATATATACTCGTAATATGCTGAAAATTATAATAAAACGTAGGTAGGTAACTATTGATTTAGGATTTATCCGCCAACTTCGTAACTCTAGAATCAAAAGCGTGGTACGCATCTCCTTCTAAAGTATATATCTCCAAAATTAAATTTTGCAACAGTGAAAAAAAATATCGTAAAAAAACTTGCACGCCTCGAAGTTCTCAATAATATTCCCCTAGGCATGCGAAATCTGCCAACGCGACGAAGGCCAGGGTGTTAAAATTACGGTGTTAGCATTTCTCATTCTAAGCGGAGACCCGTGCCTGACAATAGAATGATAAAGGATCGATGTGAGAGAATAAAAACAATTTGATTTCCAAAAATCTCTTTGATTTCTTACGCAGACAAAACGAAATCGTCATAGTTCGAAGGCACGAACCCGAATCTAACGATTTATCGTTTGATATGTCCTCATAATGTCATTTGACACTTGATATACATTAAAAGCATCTCATCGTCTTTTATTACATTGATCCTTTGTGATAAATACAAAGACATCGGATGAAATTAGATTGATTGTTGATTCTTACAAAGTGACTCAAAATTGAGACATGTAAGAGTTGATAGAATTCTCATATAACCTATATATCGCAAAGTTGTACTAAAATAAATCGACATCTTCGAGTTTAGTATCACCAATGGTTACGAGTAAGATGTCGATTGATACCCGGCAACCGATGTCCCAGTCATCCAGTAATATTAACAAAGTTTGCCAACCAACATTACCCAGTTCCATATGACGCACCCGATTCCGATATTGAGCCATTAATATATTACTTAAGCTGTGTCTTCATGTTTACAAAGCGAACGATTAAAATGTGCTTGTACCATCACGCCCGTAAACCCTGAAGAGGTAGGCAAAAGAGTATTTTAGAAGGCACAGGTTAGGTTAGATTTGGCAGAGGAGTAGTAAGAGATGTATTTTACAATACTGCTCGTTAAAGACTACTTTAAAGTTCACACATATACTTACTTTCACTTCATTTAATAGTAATTACTGTTTTCTTATATAAAAGGTATTTATATTGATTACTATTGGGGTTATAAAACAAACCGGCAGCCATCTTGTTTATTGAGATCAGTCGGAAGGGCGTTAGACAACAAAAGGCGGGGTTAACAAATTTTTTACTTGAAAGGTCAAAGATTTTGTGTAGTAGTATCTCGAAAAATATAGTATAAGTACATAATATTATAGAGCTGTACCATGGATTTTTATTATTTAACGTAACTGAAGTTTGAAGCAATATAAAGAAACATATGTTTTTGTAGGAATTACATCAAATACTCCCTGCTTGAATACTGATAGAATGAAATATTAACACTGATAATTATTTGATTAATAAAAAAAATAATACGTCTGACACCTGATTAAAAAGTTTTTAATCACGTGTAATGGTTACTACGCCTGTATAATTTTTAAAGCGTTATGGAAGAATAATAATAATACAAAATCATTTTATTACTTAATATAAATTATTTCGGCGTTAGCACAGCAGTAGGTACATTAATTTGATTATGGGAATATCATCACGATGATAATTATTACTACTACTAAATAGCAATAAAAATAAGTGACACATAATAGTTTAAATTCTAGCATTTCCAAACCGGAATGTGGAGGTTGAATCTTGAAACTCTGCCTTAACAAATTGCACGTTTTAACATGAAAGCGCATTTGCTATAATTATGGGGAAACCTCAATTGCAATCCTTATGTTATACTTTTGCTACTGAATTGAAATCTGCTTACCCCGTAAGGGACTTGGCGTGAAGATATGTATCTATGTGTCAAAATCTACCTCACGGGCGTGTTATTGTAGAGGTATATATCGAGCAGTAGACCAGAACAGGCTGACACTAGTAAACAAAACATTTTCGTATTTTATATTATGACAGGTTAGCGCTCGGCCGCGATCCCGCTTGATAGCAAGCGCGGATGCGTTCTAAGATGGAGCACGCATGCCTAGGAAGAGCCAATTCACCCTCGTTTTGAAGAGTCCTAGGTGGTAACAAAAAAATTAAGTACACTAAAACTAATACATTTAAGAGTAACTCCATACAACAAACTTTACAACTGCCACAAAGCCTGAAGACAATCGGTAATCTCCGTGTAAACATCACGAGGTGTTTACGGGCAGGCTAAGTGATGAATAGAGTCAATACTTGAATTGAATTAATACATGTTTTGGGGCAATTACTTGCGAATATCATTACAATAGTCTCTGTTCTGAACGGCATATATTATACGATTGTTTATTGTATATGTAATTTACATAGTTCTATCACCTACAAAGCAT
>DWEE01000149.1:0-21298 GCA_018245755.1 Parelbella macleannani | reverse complement strand
ATCATCTAATAATGTTGTTACAAAATGTTATTGTTCGGTATGTACCTACATATATAATGTTGCACAAGATGTATGTGCTAAATATCAAAAATATATATTATTTGATAAGATTCAATAAAATTCTTATTTTTCGTGTTGTGATATAATAAGCCGATATTTATAAGAAAAAAAATTGCTATTTTAACATAAAAATTTAAAACAATCGACGTGTAAATTAGATGTGTTACCAACGATTTGAAATATTGCTCAGCTGTCATATTATTTCCAATGTTGCTCAGCTGTCATGTTACGTTTCCATTTATCACTTTATGGCCAAGTTTTTTTTATCAGATACTTGTCATTTTACCCGCGATATTTATGCCGTATCCATTTTGGCTGTCAGCTAACCTCGGTTTGGCCTCTCCCCTGAGCACTATAAATATCAATTATTATGACACAGACCCGCGTTATACAGCTTACAATGTAAACGTGACATATACTTATGTAAATTTTTAATGATTATAGTCAAAGTCATAATTTCTAATACAATGAATAACCAATGCCAATAATATAAGGCGAATTATACATGAAAACAATAATAAAAAAGAAACAAATCCGGACTCCGAACTACTACTACGAATTTCAAGTTAGAAAAACCCATATAATTGTTATGTCTGTTACGGGGATTGAACCAGCAACATTTGATGAGCAATCGCGCTTGTAAAAAACTGGACCAGCAAAGCAGTTAATTGATTTTCAGTTACATACATATGGGTGACTAATTTTGAATACAATATCCTCCACAGCAACTGGTTTATGAAACGGAAAAAGTGTTATATCATACTACTTTAAATTAAACTATCTAGGTAGTAAAGTAAATAAATACTCTAAAATTTGCGGGTTTTCTCCTTTTCTGACAGTTTCAAATAGAAGCAACTGCTAAGAAAAGAATTTTAACGCCATCTATTATTTCCACAGGTACTATAATGACATCACGGATGATAATTACTATGGTTTCGAGAACGACGATAACACAAATATCCGCTAGATGCCGCATTAACAAAACCTTATACATTTCTCTTGCAATAGATGTCACTCCATGATTATAGAATATTCCCACAATTCCCATCATCGTTGTTTTAATAATTTTTGGTTTTAATCCTTTGACCGCAGCCAAACAGTTTTTACAGCTCCTCCACTTTTATATGCAGCAACGACTATTGGGTACGAGGAGCTCGCGAGGAGGGTAAAGCTCAATGGCGTGCTTTTACAGAAACCTATGTCCAACATTGGACGGGAACTGCTGATGATATTTGTGGTGGACTATAATAAATAATCATCCCTATTTTGCACCCTGTTTCTCTTGGTTCCGCAACAAAAAATATGATTCCATCAATTTAACAACGGTTGAAATTAATATGTTTTTTGTTTATTTAAAACAATGTTACACGTGGTTAACTATTGTTTTTGCATTGATATCTACAACACCTTAGGAATGAAGTTACTTCATCCTTTTGAAAAACTTGAGTCAAAGCTGAGAAATTAAATTGTAGTGTGTGTAAGACACCTTGCAATATAAGTTAGTGTAATTTCTGAATTAGTTAGTCTTATTAAAGACGTCAAACCATCGACACGCCTTTCAATAGTACATCGAGCCTGCTAACACATTACAAAATAAACCTCTGTAGAGACAACCAGAAAAAAGAACATTCCACCGCAGATAACTAAAACTAGGTCTAATAGTAACTGACAAAGTATTTAACAAGACAAGAACTCCACAGGAACAGATACAAAACAGGATTTAAAAAAACAATAGAATTAATCAAATTAAGATGACCAATTTTAATTATTTTGGCTGTAACATACTTATTGTACATAGATGAAAAAAAAAGCGTATTGTATTTACTACATACTAACTACAACTATAGACATACATAGAATAAAACACATCAGATATTATCTTAATAAATCATACAAATTTCACTGAATCAGGCGCTCGCTGCCAAAATGGTCATTCACACGCCCATTTAAATAGAAACCATTACCCATTTACATACAAAAAATCACTTAGTTAACTATGACAATTGTTATAGGTAGGACTTGTTACATCGGGGGGACATGAAAAAATTCCAAGATAAATCAAACTACAACCGGCCTAAAAGCCATGTTGCAGTATCTTCGGGTCCAATTTTAAGAAGTTACATGTTTTGGAAATATATTGGTGCGAAAGTATGGGCTTTGCTGACGCCATATTGATCATTCTTCTAGATAGTTCTACGTAATTGCAAATCACTGAAATATTCAGTACCATTTAAATTTGAACTCAAATAGCTTAAAACATATACTTACATACATTAGTTTGCTATGTGCACCCAAGGTGAATCGTTTCAATATTTCACTGGATAAATTAAACATATTGAATGTGAGAACAAATATAAAGAAAAAACAATTCACTTCACTGGATGCCTTATCAGCCTTCAAAAAGATGTATTATGTTAGAATTAAACAGCCATATAACTTTAAATAGATGTAAACATTGTTAAAGTAGTTTAGTGGAAACTACATCAGGACAATACTAATCTGTCCAACAAGGAATAACATATTGCTTCTTAAAAATGATAAAACCTTAAAGTAAGAACCTTAAAACTTACAATTTGTATTCAATTACACAAGTATATGAGTAACTACACACATATAGAGATCCAATGAAATCTCTATACGATTGGGTGATGATAGACAGATGGCGATAGTATGAATCTCACTTGGACAGCAAACTTTTCTCATAATATTGATATAACAATGTGTATACAGAAAATCAAGATTGAATTTTTTCATAAAGTATTGTTGGCCTAAGCTTGCTTTTCACTACAATCTCAGCTGATGGTAAATGAGATGTGGCCTAGCACTCTTGCCTAGACGGTCGTTTGGCTCATTTTAAATGAAGCAATATACCATCATATGATGGTAATAAAATGGTTGGACATAAGAAAATTAAATAGGTTCCTACTTAAATGTATGAATAAGTAAAGCTACGCGAGGTATATAATTATTGTGGCCTGATAGTATGTATTCTGCTTGAAATGCTAGGAAAAAAACGTATTTAACGTTAATCGATTTTAAACTTAGATAAGATAAACTTAGTAACTTTCTAATCTTAATAGAAACTGACTGATATTTAACTTTTGAACTAACAACTCATAATGGCCCCATATGGATGAAACTAGATGTGGATAAAAATCAATGAACTTTTACCCATTACCAATCAATCATATTCCAGATGACAATCAACAATTATCATATGTAAACAAATCATCCATTTATCATTATGTTATACAATTGACATGATGTTGTTATAGTTAAAATGTGTACCTATGATTCTTTTTAACAAAAATAGTCTGTAGCCAAAGTCTCTCTGGATATGAGCCTACTTGTAGCACTCATGTTTCATAGTTGACACTGTACACTTAGTCAAAACAATTAATATCAAATAGAGTAACACCTCACTTTACTGTCAGTTACATTAACAACAATTGGCTGCACACCCAAACAAAATCAATACACCAATCACAGATGGGTGTACCACAAATATGGCAATAAATCAACACTGCATTTCTGGTTCATATTTCTACTGTGGAAATATTGAAACCGCTCTCATTAAGTCGCTCATTCGCTCATTGTCTTTTTACTGATATCTTCAACCATCACTGACGGGTCTATTTTTATAATCTCACTCAACTTCTTCAAGGAAAACGGCACCATTGTGTTGCAGAATGGCATAAGCGTAGTAACATTTTCCAGATTGTTTATCGACGGTTTTGTTCCATAGTACGAGTATTCTTCGGAATCGAGGGTATCGCCGAATGGCAGTTTGGTGGTGGACTTTTTAGCCACAGCGACGAGAGTGGGCAATTTAGTTGTCGATTTCTTAGCAACTCGTTTAGGTACTGGCATTGCTATCTCATCGTCGGCCTTCCTTTTATTTCCCGATTCCTCACAGTCAATTGTGATCGGTGTTATTGTACCGGTTAATGCCGTTTGGGTTCTTAAGCCGTGTTTAGCTTCACAATGATTCCTAAATTCAGCCAATATTGGAAACGTCATGTTGCAGGCATCACACCCTATCAACCTGTCCACATTTTGCAATTTATATGAGGCGTGATTGGTCACATTTGTTGCATGGTTTGTTTTATGATGGACTTTCATGTCCGCGACGGTTTTGTGCAGCGTCAGGCAGATACAGCACTTGTACACCACGTCGCCCATATTTCCGAATTCTGGCCGCATCTTGTCGTGGAAGTGCCCTCTCCCCTCCGCCTTGGTCATGGACTTTTCGCAGACCAGACACACGATTTCCGTGTCGTCCTTGGTGTTGGCCAACGCCGGTAGAGGTGTGGCCTGCAGCAGCAGCGATTTGTCCGGGTGCTGCAACCTGAGGTGATTCTCCATTGGCTTTTTCAAGTCGCTGTAGCTACAGTACGGGCATGTATAAGGCTTCAGGCCGAAATGTTTGAGGACATGCGCGTCAAGGAACCTGAGGTACTTAAACTTGACATCGCAGAATGGACATTTGACAGGTTCTAGTGTCCTCGCTCTAGGTTTACGCTCAGGCTCATCTATCACCAGTCTGTCATCGTCGCTGTCGGATTTTTTGTTGTATCTTATTTCCTCTTCTGGCATTGATACGTTTTCCTCATAACGCACCACTAGAAGTGAGTTGTCTGCTGAACTTTCTGACGTTGGAATGGTCGGTTCGGGCGCTTTGGTCTCCGTGACTGGCATGTAATTCATACTGAGTTTCTGAATGCGAAGCACGGCGGCTACCCAGGCGGCTCGGAGGCTCGCGTCCCTGGTGGCCTCCACCGGGCGAGCGGACTGACCCTGGTGAGTGCTACGGCAGTGGAATTGAGCCTCGTGGTACGTTTGGAAGGTCATGTTACAGTTATTACAGCACCACCTGGAAATTAACACGAAAAACGTCTTAATGAGATATTGGTTGGTATTGTTAAATAATTATTAGTTTTACCTAATTAATAAATAACTGTAATCAATAAATCACACGACGAAATCACGGGCAAAAGCTAATCAACACTAAAAACCACTAGGGGATTATTAGCAAAACACCCTTTATTAAGGGAGGCCTATACCGAGCACTAAAATGAAACAGGCATATTATGTAGTGAAATATGTGAGTCACCATGATGGTATATGAAGTAGAATTCTCGCAGCTCTGTGGTGGATTCACACGAGAGTTTATCCCGTTAGGGGGCTGGCGTCAAGATACGAGTATGTATGTATGTATGCTGCTAGTTTTCCAATGAGCAAAAATGAATTAATTACCTTATTTTAGTCAATTCACTTTCCAAATGCTCTTGCATGACAGTTTCACTTTTGACGGTGGTATTGCATTTGGGGCAGCTGTAGGCCATGTTGCTGGGCACACCGAACGCGCCGAACAGCCTCTCCAGTTCTGCCATACTGACATTCGGTTTGTCGGACTCCGTCTTGGCCGGTTCGGGCGGTTCGGCCGGTTTCTCCGTCACTTTAGCGCTAGACGGCCCAGGGTTGGTACGTAGTATTTCCACCTTCTGTTTCGCCAGGTTCTCCTTGTTCCTAACAATTATAGCGGTCTGGTGTTCGAGAAGCTTCGACACCCACGTTTCAATTCTAGGATCCAACTGCAGCTCGATGGGCTCCCTGGCGTCCCGGCTGTGCCCGTGTTCGGTTTCAACGTGCTGCTGCAGACCCGGTTTATGGAATGCTTTGTACGAACAAACGGCACAACCCCATCTGAAATATTGTCAATTGATATTATTATACACTCTTGCAACTCAATATTTAATGAAACTATAAAACGTAATGGAAATAGAGGTACAAAGAAATGCCCTGACAGTCTTTCCAGGAGAAAGGTAGCCGATTAAAATTTATATCTGCCCCTAATTTGTTCATATCGTTTTGCCACACATCCTAGATATGTATATGTACATCGTATATGCCATTGCATAAGATATTATACTGAATTTTGCTCACAACTCTAGATAATATAGTTAATTATATAGCATAAAAATTACTCAGCAGAACTTATCACAAATTACATGTGTTTCATGTATTTTCATGTTTAAACTAATAAAAAATAATAACTAATTGCGAATAAAAGCATGAAAATAATATCTATTGAATTAATCAATGAATTGAATGATTAGTCATTCGTTCAATTGATTAGTCGACAATAAACAATGATTGGAACGATCAAATCAAATCGAGTCTACCCAATCTTTTAATTGTGAAAACAGAACATATACTAACTTTCTGTATTGCAGTTCTTCATATAAATGTGACTGCATGGCGATTTGGCTATCTTCGATGACAATCTTACACAACGGACATTTGTATCTCAAGCCATTGGGTTCACAGAACTCCCCAAACGTCTTGCACAGCTCATCCATTGGTTCCACCACCTGGACGTCCATCTCCGGCTCCAGCACCTCCTTCTTCACAATGTCCAAGTTCACCGCGAGTTTGGGTGGCGCCGGTTTAGAGGTTTGCATTGCATTGCCTTGAGTTGGCATTTGCGTGTCCGTTTTTACTTCGGTCTCGCTCTTCTGCGACTGCTTCTGCCAGCGCGCAACGCCATCCGGCTCGTCCGGGATGGAACCTTCCCTGTAATAGAAGTAAAACACCTCCTCCTTCTTAGTGGGGTGCTGCTTCGCCTGATGCTTCGATATATTCTCGATGTTAGACGTGCGGAAGCCACAGTAAGTACATTTGAACTGCATCTTCGACTGGTGGTATTTGCCGCAGTGCTCGATCACTTCGGGGCGCAGCATGCTTTTGAACTTGCACAGACCGCACTGCCAAGCCTTCAAATCCATGGTGGGTGCGGATGCGACGGGTTGAACATGAGCAGGGGAGACTGAAGGTAAAGGAAACCCGTCCTCCCTTACAATCACTAACTTCCCACTATGCACCTCCCTTAAATGCTTCTCGATAATTTTCCGTGCATGATGATAAAAGGTACACGATGAACAACCGTACAATTTTACATCGTGCATCTTGAGATGGGCTATGATCCGAGCAGCAGTCAACGGTCGCGAGGTATCCAAATGCTGATGTGGAGGGCAATGTACGCAATGGTAATCGGTCGTGCCTTGATGCAACGTCTCCCAATGGAACTTGAACATAGACTCATTCACCGATATATACGAGCAGTCCTTAGCACCACAAGTATAACGGTGTCTCGGAGTAACATATTTAGGATATATTGCCGCCGCCTCCGGTGATAAATGTTCGGCTGCGGTCGACGTTCCTTCCTTATTGACTTTGTCGGATTTGGATGTCACGGAGCTGGACGCGAGATTGACCATTTTGTCGAAATGCTTCTCGTTGGTGTCGAGATGCGGCACAGGGTTGACGGGTGCGGTCCGCGGCACCGGTTGCTGTTCGGCATGCAACTGCAAGTGCCGCACCATATTGAGCCGCACTTTCGTGCTGAACTCACACAGGGCGCAGTACACCAAGTCATCTAGGATAGGGTTAATCGGCAATCTGTCGACGTCGTGCGGTCCGTACTTCTTCAGTTTAGGCGCTGGTGGACCCACTGACTTGCTCGCTCCGTCAATAGACAACTTTCTCTTATAGGGCTGCCGTTGGATCGGTCCTAACAAATCAATTATGCAGTGAGTGAGGCTCTGTGCAGAATCCGCAACAGCTGTTAAAGGCGAATTTACGCTGTGGATGCGTTTCATGTGATTCTTCGCGGACGTTTTAAGTGCAAACTTTGCCCCGCAATCCGAACAAGCGTACCGTCTAAATATTCCTAAGTGAGTAGTAGTGTAATGGTTTACGATCTCGTTCCAATGGCCGCTGTGGGAACAATGCGCGCAAGCGATGTTCTCGTCTGTTTCGGGGTAACATATCAGAAGATGTCTTTTAAACGTCGCCTCTGTTTTGTTTACATAAAGGCATTTGGAGCATTTGTACAAGCAAGTTCGGGGCACGTTATTTTTTACGACGTCTTTGACTTCTTTACTGGTATCTGATTCTAGAGTAGAAGTATCTTCTGGACTCTGATCGTTAGACAGATCAATGACATTTTGTCGTGAATTGTCATCGTCGCTGTCCAAGCAAACCACTTCGATCTTTGACGGGACCGGCAGCTCATTTCTCTTTTGTTCAGCACCCGATTCTGTTTTGTCCTTGAGTTCACTCTTTATAGTGGTCACTATGTCGTTCGTTTCGTTCTGGTTGTTTACCGGTATTATAATGGCTGAAGGTTTTTTGTCTCCGTCTAGTAAGGCATTGATGCTGGTAGCTTCGCGATTGTCCGATTGTGTATCGTCGTTATTCAAGGTCGCAGACTCGTCTGTAGCTTTCGTGATCGTACTCGGCGATTCGATCATCGAAATCGTGTGGCTGATAAGATTTTCCAAATCCATCGACCTCTCCGCTTGTTTCACGGGGTTCTCCTTCGCAGTGCACGTTGGAACTTCGGTCGTTTTAACGGTATTCTTACTGAAAACTGCCAAAGGCAATACTCTTACTTCTGAATTGGGGCCCTGAAAAAAAAATTGTCATCTGTTATGAAACAACTTTAAAAAACTGTTAAAAATAAATTCTACGTCTGATAATTCTCCAAGCTATTATGTTCAACATCGCTGTCTTTCGCATTTATAACATTAGCATTGATACAATATTGTAAGGTTTATATATATATAATATAAACATGGCGACTGCCTCGTTGCTCTAGTGGTTGCAAGCGCAACTGCCGATCGGAAGGTCCTGGATTCAAATTCAAATTCTCTTATTCTTTTATAAGGTATATACAATAAATACATACACTCAATGAATGTCATGTTTTAGTCATTGTACGTCGGCTTTGTGCGCGCCTCAGGCTAAAGTAGACCGGGAGAAAAAAACCGGAGAAAAAAACTCCCAGCACTCTTTTAAAATAACAAAATTGAAATGAATATAACAAATTGAAAATAACAAATCCCAGGTCAAGTACTATTCAATTTTTATAATTTGGAATTTCTAGTAGTGACTTGGAGTCTGGAATTGTGCCCGGTATGGCAATAGGCTCACCATCAACATAGGACTTAAACGTAACTGGTGAAACGTGGGAGTGTACTAGATGCCTCTGCCTACTTCTTCGGGGATTACAGGCGTGATGTTACGTATACATGGCCTACAAATCGCATAAATAGTCAAGTTTTTATACAAAGCGCCAAACGTTTGGCAACGTATTAAATAAAATAAAAAATAAATTAATCCAATCCATCATAATTGACTAAGAATAGTCATATAATGTCATGTTAAATTAGATTTTGTTAAACAAGGTGTATAAAATAAAATTAAAATAAACCTTTGAAAAAATACTTACAGTGCAAATATAACATACAATTAACTTCCCACATGCACTGAACATTTTAGGGATTTATTGTTCTATGTATAACACCGGATATCATGCACTGACATCGAAATCACACGACAGAATTTCGAACGAAATGCGTGTGTAATTCAAATGCAGTGAATACGAACCTTATGCGTTATTATTCGGAGATAGGCTTTTGGCTGTTTCAGGGGGTGTTTTTCAGACGCATGGGCCAGCAGTTCGGTCTCGTTGTCAGCGCCGAACAAACAGCGGCAGCATTGGTAAATCCTCAGACCGTGACACTTCAGGTGATGAGACAGCAGCTTCGGCGATGACACAGACGTATCGCAAATCTGTACATCAGAAGCAATATGCTCACAAACACACAAACCATCAAAATCGTTTCTTGTATACGAGTACATAGCTTTGATGCAAAACAGTAAAATGACAACGAAAGCAAGCAGAATGGAAATGTTTTTGATCGCATTCGTGTCGAAAGCAAACAAGCTCAAGAAATGCATACAGAAAATGAACTTATTATTAAATTATTATATACATCTATTTACACATGTTATGTACGTCATACTTACAAAGACATGTTCAATGCTAAAAGCACAAAATGACTAAGTAATAATAATAATAATAACTAGATAAGCAACAATTGCTAATAATGAATAAATTTTAACCAAGTTATGCTTACGTAACACGTATATTCCACGTCTTTTTCATGTTTCGTTTGCAAATGTTCTCGAAACTTCGTTAATATGAAAGATTTAAACTGACAGTCCGCACCGGTTTCGGCATCTCCTATAAATATTTAATTGCATATTAGTATCATGATATATTTAATAAAGTATAAATTATAACGTAAATCAGATAAACGATTATATACCTATTAAGGTATGGGACATACGAAAAACAAAATTAGTATGCCGGGATCCAATAACAATACTTATTTTTTGATTTCAAAAGACTTCTGGCTTAACAAATGAGGACAAAAATTTTCTATTATAGGAAATGTCCTAAAACTAAGGCCAATAGACGCAGACTACTTAGTATTAAAAAACTATCGTTTAATAAATCAAAACTCACTGTTTTTACACACGTAGTGCAATACGGCTTGATCGCGTGGAAGCATATCATCTTTCGTGTCATCCTGCACGATGGTACCCGTGTACAAAACGGCCACCTCATCGGCATTCAAATTAGCGTGAACTCTTTTCACATGCGCATAAACCAGTTGACTCACTGAAGCTCGATAAAAGCATTTGCCGCACGCATATGGGCATTGACTGTACCTCTTAAACACATGCGTCACTAAATCAATGGCATTTCCTTTCGTATTGAAGTTACAATATGCACAGTTCAAAGAATTCTCGCCCCCAATCTTTTGATGAGTTGAAGCGTGAACCAAAGCTTCCTCCACATTGTCCGTTGTATAAGAACAAAAGCGTCCAGCGCATTTGAAAACTTGAATCAACTTTTCAGGCCACAACATCGTCTCTAGTACTACGCGATGTTTCTTCGACATTGTCTCCGCTTGCGCCTCCTCGTATTTACACAACTCGCCCGCATCTCCTTCAGTACCAAGACTTACAACGCTGTGTATTTTTGGCAATGATGAACTTTTTTCCGATGTATGAGTTGATCCCACTGGGGAAATTAATTCAAACAGCGGACGCACATTAATATAAGACGGTCCAGGTGCATTTTTAACGGATGTCGAAGGTTCAGTTTTGACGCTATTATTTATTGTTGATTCGTCAGCATTTCCCATGATAGGGAAGTTGTCCATGTGCTTGTCGAGAAAGTGTTGCAAGCAATCTTTGAACATGTGTCTTCCCTGACTCGTAACGATTACTTTACAAACAAAACAATAACCATCCCAATTTTCGGAATGTTTCATTTGCACATGTTTCTTTAATGATATAAGCAAAGTGGTCCTGTAATGATTATCAACTCCGTTAATACAACACATATATTCTTTTGTACCAGAATCACTCATTCGTATTTTAAAATGAGGATAGACAAACACATCGTTGGAAGATGTGGTTTCTGTGTGTCCATCTGCTTTTACGATATCCGAAGGTTCTGTGAAATTGTCTAAAACATCGTCACAATGCGAGTCTTGACTGTCGTCGTCGCGTTCTAATTTGATACCAGCTTTGATAATTTCATCATTTTTCGAATAACTGGACGTGTCACTCATGTCATCATTCTCAAAAGTAAACTTCGATTGAATTTTATTTTTCGCAGCTCTTTTCGACGTCGCAAACGAATTGTTGCCCTCAATAGATTTATCATGAGAATAACGCTCTACGCTATCATTCAAGTCACTGTAGTCATCATTGAGATCCGTTAGATTTTGGTTGGAACGCGTACTGCGTAACACGCGTGGGGTTTCAGTAAAAGTTTCCTTCGATTTCGCTAAAAGAGATTGTAGAACTTTCCTCGGAATTTCTGCCAAATTTATACAGAATACTTCTGTTTGCTCATCGTCATGGCGAATTATTACGTGTGTTTTAAGATTCTCTAGCGATACCTGGGTAAAATTACATCTTCCACAAATATATCCAATGAGTTGTCCGTAGAGGCTCTTAGGTGGCGGTGGTATGTATAAATTAAACGGACACTTACTTGCACTGACGCACTCTGCACAATCTTGTTTATACTCTCCTGTGTGCTCACTAACAACGTGCCAAAAGAACCTTTCTAACGCTGTATTAGTTTTCGTAAATTCTTTGAAGCAAAACCGACAAACGTATTTTAAGGTTTTCAATTTACTAACTGCTTGTAAGTTCATAACTTCACATTGTTTTATTGCCTCTTCAGCTGTGACTGTGTTTATCCTAGACAAAGGAATCTCCGAATGAGGGTGATGCTTTTTGTAGTGAATGACTATATCTTTTCCAATGTACTCGCAGAGACAGCACGAATAAACACTTATATTTTTATTAAAACAATACATTTTATCTGTAAAACAATTAAGATTTGGTATTTTGACCACTGGCATTT
This sequence comes from Parelbella macleannani, assembly GCA_018245755.1. Lineage (NCBI taxonomy): Eukaryota > Metazoa > Arthropoda > Insecta > Lepidoptera > Hesperiidae > Parelbella > Parelbella macleannani. The sequence goes on along the minus strand of DWEE01000149.1, from coordinate 8,937 downwards.
TATTTTCAACAGCACTTACGGGTTCTTGGGTAGATTCGTCGGGAGTAGTAGATTCATCGGGTATAGTAGATTCAGCATTTTTTAAGTCTTTCTTTTTTTTAGCTGCCTTGGTCTTTATCACTCCCAACTTCCAAGTTCGTTTTTTACGTTTTACCTTCTTTTTTAAATCAACTAGTAATTCCGAACTTCCAAAACTCTTTAATGAATCTCCTGAGTCACTGTCTGTATTTTGATCTTTACTATCCACTGTGATATTAGAATTAACGACAGAATCCGTTTCAAAAACATATGGATCGTCTTCTTGTCTGTTACACTTAGATTTAGGCCCGGGCTTGTATTTCGTTTTTTCTTTATTTTTGATTTCTGCAAGTTCTTCTTTAGGAACTTTATATTTGACTTTAGCGATCCTTTTATTACTTATCCTTTCTATTGGATTTGTAGTTTCATCGGACACATCCTTACCTTTAATCTTTTCCAATACCACTATTGGTTCTGCTTCACTGGACTGTGTGTCTACTTTTGAACTTTTGTCATCTACCATTTTAGCTAAACGACACCTCCTTATACTGGTTGCATTAAAGATGTCTTCGCTTATAGACATTTCTCGTATATCTTCCTGCAATTTCAATAATTCTCTTGAAGGTTTCTTAGGAAGTGGAAGTTTTGCCTGAACATTGCCAGCTTCCAATGTCGTCGTACGTTTTATTTTATTCTGCTGTAAATTTTTGGCAAGTTTTGATTTTCCTTTTTTAGTGAATTTTGATTTTTTCACATTTTTCTTTCGTGCCTTTAATGGTACAGATGGCAATTTTATAAGCATACTTTCTTTGTTGTTAACTTTTTCTATATCTTCAGGTATCTCGTGAACTGAACTTGCTTCGATAACATTTTGAATCGCTTCATTAGCTTTGTTTTCCACATTCGAGTTAGCAGCAACATTTTCTCCGAATCCCACATTACTATTTTCTTGAGACTCTTGTTCCACCACACCATTTTCATTTTCAACATGTTGTTCATTTGGATTATATTCGTTCTGTACTTCGTTCTCTGATTTATTGAGTTCACTGTTTACAGCCTTATCTATTTTAGGTGGTTCTTGCTCTGTACTGTTTTGTAGGTGTACTTCATCCGATTTATTGTCAGGCACTTCATTTCCGAAATCAAATTGGTTCTTACTGCTTGTCGGCTCTGATGATTCACTACCATTCTCATCGCTTTTCTGGACTTCATTCGTAGGACTGACAATTTCAGTATCATGTTTATTAATATCTTCTTGCGTCTTTTCTCTATCATCTGAAACAATTTCACTAAGTTTTTCTAGTTTTTTCTTTAGTTTTTCGTTTTCAGTCGAATCCTTACCAAGCAATGTAATCAATTCCTTAATTTTGTTTTTGTCCTCCAAAATGGACAATAATTTACCAATAGAATCAATGCGAGGTAAATTGTCACTACAGGACGAAGTCGCCACAGATTGCTCTTTAGATAACATATCGGCAGGATTATGAGTAGAGGTAATATCGCTATTCATATCAACAGATTCGTTTGTACTGTCCGGAACATTGCGTTGAAAATCTTTACTCTCGATTGTGCTTGCTTCACTTGAATTATTGGTACTGTCAGGTACAAAATAACTTGTCGCATCTTTAATCGTCCCAGCAACTTTTAACTCTTTTAGTACCTCGTCTGGCTTACCGTCACTTGCCGTTGTAGAAACAATAGCGTCATTATTAAACGTATTTAAGATTTCACTGAATTCTCTGGTAATATCATCAGACGTTGCTAGCATGTCAGGCTCCTGGCTATTTTCAGCTAACGTTGTGGGCAACACCTCATGAGTATCACTTTTTTTTCCCACAGCTACACTTAGAACATCTAACTTATTTTCTAGCTGCATAAATTCATTAACATTTCCAATATCATTTCTGGTTTCCGAAACTTGCACCATTTCGGTTTTCTCATTTTTATTGCCAGTAAGTTCTTCACCATCTTGACTAACATCGGTAAAGCTAAGTTTTTCACCAATCATTATATCAGAAGCAAAATCACGCTCGTTTACTTCTATTGGAATTGGAGAATCATTAGAAGAAATGCTACCCACTATATTTTTAATGAATTTGTCGTTAATGTCATTAATCTTAGGTGCTTCTATTCCATTATCTAAATCCGCTATCAAAGCATTAATATTGTCAAGTACAGAACCTGACGCAATATTATCGGAAAACATGTCGTCTCCGAAATTAATGTCTAATGAATCATTTTGTTCATCACATAACACGTTTTTTAAGGCTGGTGCAGGCTTCAATTCGGGATTGTTAACAATTTTATTTTTTTCCTGAGAAGTACTGAACGACTTAGGACTTCCTGTGCTTTCATCCTTTCTCGCACCCGCAGTATTTTCCTTCATTATGATTTTATCAGCTTCAGCGTCATCATTCTGTTTATCTTCGATTTCATTTAACTCAATATTTGTGGTTTCTACCTTATCTTTCTTTTCTTTTTCAATATTTTTTATACTATTTTGTGAATCTGAATCAGAGTCGTATAACAAAGGCTTCCTTATTCTTCGTAGTCTCTGTAAAGGCCTTTCCTTATTACGTATTCTTGAATGAGTTAAAACTTTTTTTGCAGACCTTGTAATTCGCCTTTCACAAACTTCAGATATTGCGTTCATACCGTCTGAATCATCCTCTTCACTATCTTTTTTATCTTCATTTTTACTTAACAAAGAAGCTTTCTGCAATTTTGATTTTTCCGATTGCACCGTAGTCCAATCTTTGTCAATATTTATAGATTTATCTTCCTCTTCACTATTATCATTATCTTTATTGTTATTTAACAAAGCAGTATTCTGTAATTTGGTTTTTTCCAATTTCGAGGAAGACTGATGTTTATCTACATCCATTGGCTTATTTGTCACAGTTTTCTCTGTTTTGTTACCCTTACTTTCAATTCTTTTCACTTTAACATTATCTGTATCAATTACTTTTACATCCTTTTTAGTTAATATTTCCCTTTTACTTTCCCTTTTGCTACCATCGTATTCCTGATCTGGACGCTTTATTTTTGGTATTTTAAAATTTCTAACGCCAGCTACTGATGCTAAAATTGTACCTTTAGCTATATTATCATTTGAATATACTATTCCATAGGTTTTATCACGTGAATTACCTTGATTTCTATCTTTAACTTTATATTTATCCTTTGTAATTCCCTCTTCATTTATTTCCCGTCGCAATCTGGGGTCACGATAATTTTTCCTCGGAGAATACTTTAATAAATCGTAATTTTTTCTATCATTTACCTTGTCACAATCTCGTAATCTACTACGTGACTCTCGGTTACTTTTTGTTTCAACTGGTTTAGACTTTACGTTCGTATTTCTATCTCGACTTTTACCTCTGTCATCACGACTCTGTAATTTCTTTTCAAAACTGTTAAATGTGCAAGACCGTAAATCAGCTTTTATGTCTTTGAAATTTCTTTCAGAGTTATAATCTTTGAGTTCCCTTCCAACACTACATGCCCGTCGAAAACTTAAAGCCTTACTACGATCTGGACTTCTACGATCTGGACTTCTGCGATCTGGACTTGTGCGATCTGGACTTCTGCGATCTGGACTTCTGCGATCTGTACTTCTGCGATCTGGACTTCTGCGATCTGGACTTCTGCGATCTAACTTAAATTTAGTATTTGTAGGAGGTAGTCGCTTAATATCCTCACGTGGATATTCGCGTAAAGTACGCCCAACACTAGCAGCACGTTGTCTTCGAACATCGAATGACATATTAACCGAAGATGATTTTATATCTTGGAATGTCCTTTTAAAACTCGTGTCAATATTGAACGAGCGCCCTGTGTGTGATAATACAGATATAGATTTGTCCATTGAGCGTTCCCTGACAAATGGTCTTCCACGTTCAACGGGTGATGAATAACTATCTTCAGAGGGATTCATTCGCCCTATACTTCGTGCCCGATAATTCCTTCTTCTATTAAAGTCATCGAAACTTTTAGATTTTTCTTTTTGGTGCCGATAATCATTTTTTCGTGATCCATCAGTATCGTACTCCCTAGATAAAGAACGTCCGACACTGGATTCCCGACCTGGAGTATCTTGACCACTTCTGCGATATTTATAGGTGTTATCAGATGAACGATTTTCTTTAAAATAACAACGATTCCTTTCATCACTCCGACCTAGATAGTTGTCGTAGTCGGATCCTCGGTTCAATCTTGGATCGTACGATTTGTTATATTTGTGGTTCGAAATAGATGAATTGTGATGATAGTCATTTCTTCCAAACATATTTGTCTGTGTTATATTCGGTTCAGATCGGCCAAATGGATGAGTAGGTGTCATAGGACAATCTGATCTACCGAAAGAATGAACTGGCGTCATGGGTGGTTCTATTCTACCAAATGAAGGGTTTGGCGTTGCTGGACAATCCATCCGCATTTGTGGACTATCCAATCGATTATACGCTTCTCTTTGATATCTATCATTTCTAAGTCTCTGATAGTCCATCTCTCTTTGCATTTTGTGAGTGTTTCGATCATCCCATACTGAATTATTAGAATAAGGTAACTGCGTATTATGGACTTCATTTTCTTGGGGATCACGTGGTTCAAATGTAGGAAATATCGGGGCATAAACATGTTTTTGACTGGTGTAATCGTCATTATCAAAATTTTGACGTGGTGTCATTTCGTAGGATCTCGCGTTTGGTGTTAGAATTGGAGTCATCATAGGATTCACACCTGGGATCATTCCAGGATTTCGACTTGGCGTCATATTGGGATTCAAACCTGGCGGTAAATTAGGCGTCATACCGTTATTCATACACAGTGGTGCCATATTTGGATTCATTATTGGTGTCATCAATGAATTTATACTTGGCGCTATAGTGGGACTTAAATTTGGTGTCATACATGGAGCTACATTCAATGACATAAGTGGGGGTATAGTCTTTGTTATACTTGGTGACATGTTAGGAGCAATGGTCTGATAGTTTTTTCCAGGTCTTGGTTGCCGCTCAGAGTTCTTCAAATAAGAATTAGGACTATTATTAACCGTACACTGATTGGATTCTTTTCTCATTCGGAGATCTGATACAGAGTTTCTTATCTTTTCATTAGTATTGGATTTCTCACAATTTGTTAGATCATTAACATTCTCTTTACTCAATAAAGGAGGCGACATAATTTTACTAAAACCACCAATAGAAACAGGAGATCCAGTGGACATTACAGTTCTCATATCGATATCACTTTTGGAGATCGTCACCACTTTCGAAACGGGATCACTTGGAATAATAACAGGAGGTTTTATACCCGCATCAGCAAAGTCATCGTGATCGGGTGACTTCGGAGCTAAGTTTCTATAAATTTCATCGGCAGAAATACTTGATCGTTCCTCATCGTCGGAACTATCTCCCGATGGTAAAGTAGGGGGAACGTTAAATCTTTCGCATTCTTTTTCAGTAAGCTTAAGACTTTGCTTCTTAGAGATATCATCCTTTGATGATCCATGACATTTTTCAGCTGTAAATAGTGTGTGTTGTAATGAAGGAACAGATTTTTGTTTGTAATTTTCAATTGAGATTCGTTTTTTGGACGTTTCTAAAGCACTAGTAACTTTTGTTACTTTTGGTAGATGTAATGGCGGTGTCGTTGCCTTCGAAATCGGTACTGTAACAGTTTCACCTAAAATTTCTTTCTTCAAAGCTTGTAAGATATCTATTTCTGATACAACATTTTTTTTAACACTCTTTTTCACACTTGACTTCGCGGTCTGAATATTTCTTGCAATCTCTATAATCTTAGTAACGTTGTCACTACTATCATCAATATTCTCGTCACTTGGCTTACTAGAAACTTCTTTTCCAAACAATTCTTCAGATTTGCTCTTTTTTTCTTTTAACGGTTGATAAAAGTTTGCTTGACGACATTCACTCGAAATAAGGTCAGGTTTTTCTTGAGACGTACTATGAATTTGATTATTTGTGCTTCTACTATCTTCAGCTTTCGATTCATTAGGATTGCACTTTTCGTCTGCACATTTATTTTTATTTCCATCATGTTTTTTATTTTCTTGTTCATAATTCTTCTTTTCGCTTGTGTGTTTATTTTTTTCTTTTTCATTTTTAGCTGCTTTAGTTTTTTCGTGGATGCTTTTATCCTGAACCTTTTCTGAAATTTTACCTACATTAGTAGTTTCACCCGTTTCACCAGAATATGCTTCAAACTCAGTGGCATCGAGTGTGGCATCCAATTTCTGATCACTTGCTGTCTTATCATTTTCTTTATCGGAGTTTATAACAAGACAAATCTGTATTTTGCGAGGCTGTTGTTTATCAGACGATATCTTACTGCTATTTGAACTTTCTTTATCTTTATTGACAACAACGAGACTTCCATAAATGTTTTCGATAGCTTCACTTTCACTGTCTGATATTTCACCTTCCTCTACCTCATCTCTTTTTTTAGAGCGTTTCCCTTTCTTCTTATATGATTTAAGAATTAAATCAGATATGTCATCTTTGGCCCCGGTCTGCTTCAATTCACCCAGAATTTGGGATCTAAGCCCACGTAACGTATCAATATCCACATCATTGTCACTGCAATTAATAATCCTAGACAAAATATCTTTGGTGTTCAAAGAATTTAAACTTTCTTCTGGCACATTTAAAGTAATATTCAAGTCTTTAGTTTGTTGGCTAGATTTAGATCGTTGCTTGGAAGACTTTTTTCTTTCCCTTTTATAGGACGGTGAATATCTTCGTGGCGACCTTTTAGGCGACCGACGGCTAAAAAGTGGTTTTTCTTTATCTGTTTCTTCACTCGCTGTCCATTCGGAAGTTTTTGGTTCTGGAGACATCAATACGCGGGTGTAATGACGTTTATTTATTGACGAATTGTCATCGCTGCGCTTGCTTGGAGACTCGGATGGCGGAAGTGAAACTTTAGTAGGTCTTCTTTGAAACAACGCCGGCTCCTTGCTTCCTGGTGTACAATCTACTTCAGTGTTTATCGGTTTTGCAATTTCAGGCAAAGTATCAGGGGTCTCGTCGTGAAGTTTGGAAGCGACGGATTTTAATTTATTCCTAACAAGACTTAAATCACTCTTATCCTTTTGAGTCGGCTCTGCCTTTTTCTTGTTTGTGTCTGACAACGAGTCCCGCTAAAAATGAAAAATAAAATAATGTATATGAGTTATTACATACACAGATGCTATAAATACTATTCAGATAATGTAAAAAAACATACCTGTTCAACTTTCGCATATAAGTTGATAAGGACCTGTTCGCATTTTAGTAAATTCTCCATTTTCATCCTAAAAATTATAATGTAAATGTTTTTAATAGTGAATAAAAAAACCATTAGTGTATTTATAACTACTATGAGCTTTTTATCACTATTATCACTATTATACCAATGTGATAGAAAATGAGATTTATCAGGATCTAAAGCTAATTTTCGAATAGCAGATCTTATTCTTTACAGAACATTATAGGAAATGCTTGCAAGTTTCTTCGTAACTTTTCCCTTCTATGCTATAACATATGGCAATTGTTATTACACGAAATACATAACTTAGGATAACCAGAGATTCGAACCCGAGACTTCAGTGCAATATGAGTTTTGGTGATTTAATTACAAGAATTCGATTGCAAGCAAATTTTGGAAAATAAAGTTATTAATATTATATTTTCACAGCAAATCCCTCACGGGGTAGGCAGGGAGCACTGAGTGCCGCTACATCTATCCTTACAGACCTTCCGTTCTTCTTCTACATTCAAAAAACAAAATACGTTCAGTAAAATAATGAATTCAACCTTTTCTTCTTATCCAAAAGTAAGTCTCTTAGCGATCTAATTTTGTCTAGCTGAGCTTTCCGAGGATTGCTGACCCCGCTGTTTGTGGTCTCCAGTCTTTTTATCATATTCTCCAGGAACGGTATATACATCTTCATCTCCTCGAACTTCCGATCGTATTCCAACTCCATTTTGCTGGCTGAACATGCACATGTAATACTGTTAAATTTTTTAAAAGCATATCGTTTAAATATATAAGTAAGCATTCATTATTTTACTGAGTAATAGGAAATTGTCCCTAAGTTGTAATAAATAATAAGATAAAAATAAAATGCTTTGTAATATCATCAGACATCCATAAAAAAAATTGTCGATTAGCATTCAATAGGGGATAAATCCTTTCTGGGTTAGCTTGCAGATATCCCCCACTGCCGCACCTATTTTTCCGCCGCTAAACAACAACGCTTACTCTTGTTTCGATTTTAATGCAGTGATAGGCAGAGATAATAAGACATACAACCCTAACTACGTAGACCTAGAATTGTTTGAGATCCATTAAGAATAAATACATGTTTACGTTCTGCAACAACTACTGGACATCGAAGGCGTCCTAAATCCGTTTTAAAAACAAATCATGTCATGAACGAATTAAAAAAATAGAATGAATGGATAACTACAGCAATTAGTAATGTTATAAACTCATACGTTCATAAATTTCTGACAGTGCTCAAACATACGTGAAAACAATTACATGAACAATAACCTATAATTAAGAAGTCCGAGATTAGTTATCTCTGCCAGTAGAAACTATCAGTATTATTAATAGTAGTATCATTTAACGCATATGCAGAAGTTATTATCAACATTTGGACAACTTAATGCTAACATTACAATCAACACCAATGGTTCGTCATTTCGGAGTTAGTGCCTAATGAGAACAAGTCTTAGGACAAACTATAAATAAAACAATTGCCAGCTGAATAACATGCAGCTGGCAATTATAGGCATACTTTATCATTAAAATTTTAATGAAATTATAAATAAGGAAATAGAGAAACCAAAGGTGGAATTCAAAATTAATTTATTCAACAAATATTCGAATGCGAATAAGCAAGCGACGAAT
>DWEE01000148.1:0-21302 GCA_018245755.1 Parelbella macleannani | reverse complement strand
ATGGATTTGAACCCAGGACCCCCGGAATGAGAGTCTGGATTCTTAACCACTAGGCTACCACTGCTTCGCTACCACTAATATAATTCGATTAATATTAATTTGATATCGATCCCTAATATGACCACATATTGGCTTTCGTCGCAAAACCGTACAAGCGCAAATACGTACCTCCTGGGAACTGCAGATGCCCAGAAATAAATTAGTTAAGTTTCCAAGCTGTTTATTTTATGTTATATAGGTATAGTCACAGACAAATAAAGCAAATGTATTTTACGTACCTTTTTAATAACATAGGTACTTAGTAAACGCATGCTACGTGGACGCAGATATATACCTTCCCTGCAATTTTATTGTGCCACGTTTGTCGCGCGACTCAGTCGCTACTGACTCACCGCGTAAAATCGCCGTAGGCGTCCCTGCGACTTGTCACCGCTACTACCGAAAATTTCGAAGCTTAGATAAGCCGGGCTTAATTTGTTTTAACGATTCCTGCTATTAAAAGTTAATAAGTTAAATTTATGTGAATCTTTGTTCGAAATAGCGAGGTTGGTGTAGTTCCTGAACTTGTATCCCAAGGGTAAACTAAGTTATACTCAGCTGAAATTAAATTAACTGAATCAAATTACGAAACTTGAAATACAAACATCTAAACTGGGTGCATGTGGCTTTTGAAGTACAGTAACTTAATCGATAAAGAACAACTTAAAGAACAACTCATTTCCTAATGTAATAATAATAATATTGGCATATCTCCCCACAGAATCATCTGATCCCAAAGTAGACATCAAGAGAGCTTGCTTTGCGTGAGAGGGCTGATAAACTTCAATATTCATACAAACATATACTTATATAGCTATTTTCACACCCAGGTACAATACAAATACTTGTGGTCATTCCACAAAAATTTATTCTGGAGGGAAATCAAATCCACAACAATCAGATTAAATAAGCTCTGCCCAAATGCGCCAGTATATGTATAGCGACTTTAGCATGTCTTCTTATTACTTTCAAATTCTTCTATGCCAACGTAATTCATTCTAACACAAACCCGCCCAAACACACCCAAATAAATTAACACCTAACAACACTGTTTGTTGCTACATTGTGCTCCATTTACGCCACAAACGATGTACGACACGATATTTACGCCCCACAACTGTCCGCACATAGTATTTATTGATTTTGAAAATAATTAGTTTGCGCGGGAAATGGGATACGGGACGCGCCAAATCGCTTCCACGTTGATACGGGTCGATACTAATGTCAAATTATTGTAAAATGTAGATGGCGCCGTTCTCTAAGAACTCGTATATCATTGCCAGTAACATGGGTTTTTACCTATTTTTATGTGACAATATTATGCCATTTGATAATAAATCCTGTGATAATATCACACCACTATACATATTTTATTTAATCAACAAAATATTAGATTTTTTTTATGGTAATTTATATCACAACCTAAAACAATAAACACACTCACAGACACACTCACTCACAAAATAGAAAAATTCAATAGTACCCGACCCGGGATTTGAGCCCAGGACCTCTCGATCAACAGTCGCGCTTACAACTACTCGACCAACGAGGCGCTCTAAGCCTAAAACAATGATAATACACCCAAAATTCAGAAAATAAATCTATATTCCTTTCTGCCTGAACTAGGTGCAACATCTCTAAGCAGCCTGAAGCCATGGCTCTTGTTCCAAACTTGGTAATCGATTCTAATTTTTGTTTGAGCAGCAACTGAGTTGCCGCAGTACCTATTCCATTGCTTTTAAATATATAGGTACTGTCGTCCTATTAATTGCCAGAGACGCCAGTACTTTAGATGTCACAAGTGTTTATTATTAAAATAGGATTTTTGGGTGTATGTTATGAAATCTATATACGTACGTGTAACTCTTTATAAAATATATTTTTCTCAATGTACAAAGCTTGCCAACGACCGAAACTAAACAAAAGCCAGGCTCGTGAAGTTTACAAAATCAAAATCACGTGCAACACAGCTGCCGCGCAAGTTCAAAAAACTGGGAAATCAGTGTGGCCTAATGCTTACAAATTCGTATATAAATAAAAACGACCGCAAACCGGCACAAACGTAATTTTTCACACTCCAAAACAAATATGCGGTGCGTGCACAATCATACTTTTTACTCAAAAACCGTTACTCATGTTAACATTGGGACGCAACTATTAATTCATATTAGTGTTCTATTTTTGAATGCAATGTTCTATTTTTAAATACAAGTTTGTAAGTTGATAGCCGCAGAGAGGACTTTGAAATTCGAATACGTTCCTAATACGCTTTTAATTGGCAGCTATTTATTTATATTCAGCGGGTCTATTTATATAACAAAACTTTTTAGTTCTGAAATTTAAATAAATACTTGGGTTTTACATTATATCCATTGAAAACATGAGTAGGAGTCAGTTAAGAATGAAATAAGTTAAAAAAAAATAATGGAAACTAAGTACATACTTTTATGTTAATAATTTATTTTTACAAAAATACAAACCACTAAATCGCCAGTTCGTTTAAATTAACTTTTCATCGACAAATAGGCTTTAAAGCTTTTAAAGTTAGCCATTTTTATAGGATCGCGTGTCTAAGCGGGTATAATTCAAATCACTCCATTATGTATCTCCCGCATTATGCAGATTTGAACGAGGAAGCGCCGAAAAGCGTGACTGCGACTGGGAGCAGGCTATCGGCCACTATTGTAGGTCTCGAGCATCGATTGTAGAAATATATTGGATATCCTATGAACACAAATTTAATATTTTCGTCCTGTACATATAATCACTGGATAAAGGATCAAGTTCATACAGTTCATTAAAAACTTCAGATAATATTTTATATTAATTACGTAATTATAACTACTATAACATAAATTAACTGCCTCGTCGGTCGCGTGGTTGCAAGCGGGACTGCTGAGAAAGAGGTATTGTGTTCAATTCCCGTTTTGGGTATTATTGGGTTGATCTAAATTGAAATTAATAATTTTGGCTCGAAATCCGGATTCGTGCCAGATGTCCATATGGCAATAAGTTCACCATCTATTTCATGGTACCTACAACGCAGACGTAACTGGTGATGTTACGTTTGCTACCTAACCATAAAAACTTTCAAACTGGTCAAAAAACAAAAAATTACTAATTATTCCTAAAGTTAAATAATTTGAAATGTTCTAATGATATATAAAGCCCTTGTAATAACTTATTAATTATTATTTCAAAAAACTGTACATCTGTTCACAAAATCTTTAAATGGAATTTGTAAATGCATATCAGCTTGTTAAATAGATTTTTAAAATGTCTATTTATTCTCTGTCTTCCCACAGTATAGTGGAGTAATACCATTTAACGACGTAGTGTGCGTACTTATAAACAGCAGCCACGACGGAAATAATCTGTTATTGTGATGTCATATCCATTTGTTTCTGACATCCTTGTACTGAATAATGTTACTGTGCGCAGCACTGAGCGCAGACCCTATAAACAATTTCGCGAAATAAATCCGAACGTTGTCGGGAAACTTTGGATTGGCTCTTTCAGACATTATTTTATATATAACTGTATAATACGTACCGGTTTACCTCACGTTGGTAGGGATAGATCGAATAGTTTCGGATCTAACTGAAGTATTTTTGCATGAGACTCCACTGATCGCTGCGAGGTCGCGGCGGAGTCGATGATCAAAGTATTATGGTACTGACAGCGCGATGGAATAATAAGGTAACAGTCGTAATAACAAATTACATATAATTATAATATACGGTAACAGGTTCCATTAGTGTATTAATAATAACATGTTACGCTTATTTACTAAGATTAAAACTTCCGCACCAAAGAACATAACAATACGCATGTACGTATTTCCCTGAAGGGGTGGGCAGACGAGCATAGTACTGCTGCGTATCACCAATTATAGTATACGTCCCATAGATTCAGAGATCAACCTGTTGCCATATACCGGGCACTGCTAAACGAAAGCACTCGCTTATGTTTATATTTAGCAAGTACTAAGCCAATCCGAAGCGAGTGTACCAGAGTGGAATCCTCGCTAACTGATAGCATCAACATCGTCGACGATGCGACACGGGCAGCCGCTCACCGCCGTTCAGAATACATTCCGGATTTTCAATGAGAGATTCAATAATATTAGTTTGGTATCGCGCGAACTCTTCGCGAACAAAGCTTTGATTTATTTAGCGGTTGGAATAGATTTCAAACCGTGTTTGTTGTTTTTTTAAACCCTTTTAAATAACTAATATACTATTGTTTGCCAGATTACATTTATGGCAGTTTTGGTGTCTATTTAATAATACTAAATTAAAAGTTTGACTATATACTCTATAGGTATGGCTTCTATAGGGTTCACTCAAGATATGAAGACATCTCACTCCCTCATCAGCCAGTATTTCAATAAATTAATCGGTATAAATTTCAACCTTTAATAAACAACGAAGTCATAGAAACGAGAAACTGTCAATTGTAAAAGAAAAACAAATTAATCGTTAATAGATACCCAATGTTAACTTGTTACAATACTGCAAAATGTTTTATTAAAACAATAGAGTTCTATAATGTCGTGGCCGCCATTTTGATTTCCCTACACAAAATCATTTCTAATTCGATCAACAGCGAATGTCACATACTAGTACATTCCATTCGTAATCGGAGCCGTAAAATATAACAGTAGGATAATTCCACACTTTGTTATCTACATACATTTCAACACATGTTTGGAACATGCAAAAAGCGCGCAATTTCAATAACACAAAGTTCAATAACATTTGTTAAAAATATTGTGTCGTAACCAATTTCTTATCCAGTTATTGTTCAAATCGATATTAAAACTTAATCGACACGTTTTCAATTTACGAACACGCAATCTTGGAGTCTAATTGCTTTAATTTTTCTTTTACAATTCATGGAAACATACATATTTATAAATACGCTTTTTAAAGCTTACGTATAAAGTAAGAATCACTTCTTACTTCTTACTCTATGTGGTATAAGGCTACCCTTTTGGCTTAGTAATGACCATGGATGCAAATTGATTATACAGTGTTCCGGATTCGATTCCTGTCTCACGAATATATGAATGATGATTTCATATGATTATGCATATTAAGTCTAATGCTCAAATTTGTCTTTAAAACTGATTGGTTACTACGCAATAAAACATACAACTGGTAATATTCGGTAACTCCACACCTTTTCCTACCTTTCGGGGAAATACGGGCGTGATGTTATGTCTATGCTATTTACCTATACGTATAATTGTTATAACTTTTTGTACACGGTAGAAAACAATAAAAATTAATATTCAAAATTCAAAAAACCTTAAACAGGAAATAAACACCCATCAACAGTGATTGAATCCAGTACCACCATTGGTTCCCAATTAATCAAATGTCTGATTGAGAAATCGAACCCTAGATGGTTCAGTGCAATAATGACTTTCGTAGAAACAATATTTTCAATTTAATCGTTTTTATTAATGCTCTTGAGGAAATTAAAAACCCTTATTAAAGGACGTGTACTACACAGCACGATGAGACATTTAACGATAATGTAGACGAGGCGAGATATTTTTTTAATGTGTTTATTCAAAGTATGCAATATTGCATGAGATACAAACATACATTGTTTAATATTTAAGTTAAACATGAGGTACAACTTAATGTAAGTGTAGACAAACTAGTTTTTTCCTTTTGTCTTGTTCTGACTTCTATTATTTTATTTTTTCGAATATCTCCTACTAGTATTTTATCATACTATAAATCATTATTGAATTGTCTTCGGTAAGGTTCATTCAACATGTTTATTATATTACTTATTTTATGCATAAACAGATTATTCCGTCTGTTTGTTTAGTTTCTATGTATAGAAATCAAATAGTTACATATTATCAGAAAAAGCACCCTCTAGATATATCTTACACATCGAATATGTTATACGAGTATAATTGCGAAAGATAATAAAAAAAATTGATGCGAGAGAAGTCTGCCGGGTCCGTAGAATATGGGAATCCTAAATCTCTGCCTGCCGCAATGTTAAATAACCTGACAATATGTATGTATTTATGTGTGTACAATGTACATGCATGTGCAGAATATGTCAATGAAACTTAAATTCGGATCTTGTGATAAACACAATGCCTTTTACACATGGACAGTACAGGACAGGACACGACCGTGTGTTAAGACACCAGGCACAAATATATCGCTGTCGTTTAAGAAAACCTGAACTTCCTGATATGTTAATTTTACTTGCGTGTTGTATTTGTTTAACTGGTACATAATGAACTAATTATACAACTACTTAACTCTCAGATGTTTTTCCGGATAGTCTAACTAGTTCCAGACCTAACCAATTATCTACGTATCTAATAAGCTGTCGCGGATCGCAGCGAGGTCGCAGCGCAGACTGACGGACACACGAGTATAACAAGAAATGCTAATTGATAAAAAAAAAGAAGCATTTCATATAGATTTGAACCGGAACAGTCATTGCGCCTCTATTATAACATCCAAAAGGCTTCATTTGATTCCCTCGCTCGTAGTTTCTCGCGTACAGTGCGTTCAGTCCTTAGACTTTTAATGAGGTAGATATTACGAGATAGATCAATGTAATGAAGACAAAGATCTCGATATTAAGATTATTTATCATATTTTTATTCTAATATAGAAATTTTGTATATTGAATATAATGTCTTCTTAGAAGTACAGTTAAGGTATTAATATTCAAAATGTATTTATCACTTGCTTTCTTTTTGTAACAAAGATAATCTTTTAACGTAAACTTCAAACTTAGTAGTAATAAGGTTTCAATTACTAAGAAGAACAGCTTGTACTTCTGCTGCTAAACAGCATTACCTACATACATTGCGATCTAGCTTAAAGGGTGTAACCAGCAAAAACCTATCCTAAGCATTCATATAGTGGATACACACACACGTACATGTTGTTTATATACATATTTTACACCACCACATTTATCACCTCGTTTGTTTGTTCACATTAACAAGCGAACACAGAAAATATTACCAATAACATAATTAAAAGGTATAGTAGTTAAAGGAATAAAACTCTAAAAACTATGAAATAGTTTAATAACATCGTGTCATACAACACATATCTACATACATACGTTACATTATTGTTCTTAATAAATTTTGCAATATAAGCGTATCAAAATAATCATCTATAGTTTAATGTACTTGCATACAAAATTTTGTTATCTTGAATGTGTGCAACCGTGTTTGTGTGGATGTGTGTACCTACATATACATTTATCTATGTATGTATAATAACAGATCGCGTACACACATTGCTATAGAGAAAGAAAAATATAATTATCGAGCACTTTTATAGCGAGTGTCAATTGAAGTTTTTAAATGCTATAACCGTTTGTAAGTGAGCTGTAAACGGATTTTACTATCGATTAAATTAAATATGGGGCCACGGGAACGTGAGGAGTGCGTAATGGCGTGGATTAGTTTGCGCAAAATAATAATGATACCTAGTTAACGACTATAAATGTAGAAAGTCAGATGTTTTCGAAACCTTGTGCATGTATGCAGCGTCATATCAGAGTGAAACACATCAGAGGTGCGGCACTTGGTGCTCTCTACCTACACTATAAAAAAGTTGGCACTGTACTAATTGACGGGGGACTTAAAAGTCAGGTCTACAAGGACGGAGAGTTGGCACTCGATTGTCTCTCTGCCTACGCGGTAAGAAACCTGCCGTGACTATATAATTATGGACATAATGACTGTATATCTATAAACACACAACACAAGACATCACGCCCCTATATCTCCGAAAGGTTACGCAGAGGAGTGTACCGCACTACCACGTTTCGGTATTTACGTCATAACAATGTACTTATGTTACAAACACATGCAAAATAATTATACGTGCCGAATCTAACGTATCAAGCATTTGAATTATCGCACATCAAATCTATTGAACCACTGAGGAACGTTAAGTTTTGTCTCAAATTACTTTTACATCTGTCGTGAATAGAATCTCAGTATTGTGATGTTATTGTGCAAAATTTATAATAATAAACGATTGGTGAGAGGGTGCTAAGTCGTTAAGTCTCAGTGTCCTATTGTTCAACACGTACAAAGGTTGTTAACGAATTAACAGTTTTACTTTGTTATCACTGCTTTCATGGTCGAGTCGATGCAGGCGTGATTGCTGGTCACCTGGGTTCGAATCCGTTGTCGGATAAATTATTTGGTTTTACTAACAATTTAACAACAATTTGTACACATAAAACAATAAATAGAACAAAATCATACAAAAGAGATGTTGTACAATGGCACTGCTTTGCCCTAAGAGAGATCTCTTCCAGCAGCGCCAGGAATGAAAAGTAATATAATTAGATATCTAATTTAGTGTGTACTTAGAAAGAGAAAAAAAATAACACAAGAAACACAAACATTGATATACATACAAATACATACATACCTACAAATATTACAATAATTCTATATATGAGTATATTATGTTCATATTAACTATTATTATATTATATTAACTACTATTAACTTGAAATTCTCAGTAGTAGCACGTAGTGTGGAAGTCATAAACGACTGCCTTGTTGGTCTCGCGATCGCAAGCGCGACCCTTGAGCAAGAGATCTTGGTGCGTTCCCCGGGTCGGGGCTAAAGTGCAAATATAATTTTTAAACTGTTTTGTTATTAAGCAAAATTATAATGGGCGTTTATTTGTTCTTTTTATATCTATGTAATTATAGTATAAATAAGCTATATGAAAAAAGAAACAAAGAAACAGAAATCGCAAGAGGAAGCATGTATGTGTGTGTACCCCGACACGTACAACCGATTAAACTACCACAAACCAATAAATCAATCATAAATCATATCAACATTATAAGGCAACAAAAACAAAAATCAACTAACGACAAAATCGTTTCGGGAACGAAAGTTCATTGCGGTTCTCATTGCAGTCTATACGCACTGTCACGTCCCGTATGCACTTCTCCAATTAAAAACATTAAACTCCAAACATGTCCCAACTTGCTGTGTCTCATGATTAATTTCATTGTTCATAATTCGTATAAAAACTTAGACGTACATATGCGCAGTGGTACAGCGACGAAATTGTATCTTGTTAGGGAAGAACAAACGATACATTTATATCGATTAGATGTGTAATGATAGATTAACCGATTTGATGTGACATTGTAATATCGATTTTTCTATCGATTTTTTTTACAAATGAATATTCAAATCTTTATCGACTCCTGGCCTGTACAGAACTATTCTCAATAGTTCAATCAATCCTTCAATCTACACGTTAGGATAGACTGCTGTGAATTACTTTTGAACTAGCTTCTACTAAGATCAACAACTTTTAATGAAAATGCAACGTTTCACTCTTTTAATTAACTTTATAATCATTTTGACTACAACCAGAAACGCTGCGAACATAAAGTAAGATTAAATTACGAATATTTCTTGACAATATTCGGTAAACCAAATATCGATGGTATACAATCAAACTCTACATCTCTGTAGAACAACTCTACGTTCCATGTGAAACCGGCGTCTTGCTCGGCGGGCGTTCACCTCGCCTGAAATAATCAACCTTGACCGCCAACTGCCCCCTTTACCCGTCTCCTTGCCAATGTTCACGCCATGAGCGGAATAGAAAACCATACTTTGCTTACAGATCTTATGGACAAGCAAAAATCATTATGAATAATTTAGTTTTTACACTGTTGGACGCAAATCTCCTTTAATAACATGAAGGTTAATGCTAAATGCTAAAACAAGGTTAAATTCAAATTCGCAGTCTTCACACAACTTAGAGAACATTATCCAGAACTCCAAGATCAGAAATCGCAATACGATATAGAAACACTAATCCTAGAAAGGTAAATTCACTTTACATATAAGTATATATTATATGTAATATTGTAGTTAAATTCATTTTTCACAGCCTCGTTGGTCGTTTAGTTGCAAGTGCGACTGCCAACCGGGAGTTCCTGGGTTCAAATACCGGGTCGGGTGCTATTAGATTTTTCTAATTTAGAATTTCCAGTAGTGACTCGGAGTCTGGATCTATGCCCGGTGTAGGGCAATAGACTCACCACCTATTCCTTGGACCCTAAACATAACTAGAAAAACGTGGGAGTGTACTAGGTACTAGGCAGAGGATGCCTATCCCTTCGGGGATGTACAGGTGTGATGTTACGTGTTACGTTATTTTCAGACGTAGAATAAATGCTTATTGATTTAACATCCTTATCATTCGCCTATTTCATTCCAATGCCAAAAGAAATGTAACAAATCTTGAAGTCATGGCAACAATTATGCAAAATAATGATTGCTAGCAAAAATATCGCCATAGAACTCTCTTTATCTGTAATATATTCCAAGTGCCAGTATAATTATTACGAAATCCTCACAGTCATCTAATAATACGTACCTACATACTTCGTACGTACAGTAAAATGATTTTATTACTAAACATGCTATCGTCGTCAGACGCCGTGACAAATCATAAAAACCACACTCAAATTACCGCCATAAACTTGATTTATTTTTTGTTCAAACACAATGAGTACGTCAATTACAAAACATAGTTTAGTTTTCGTTTTATAAAATAATATAACATCACGCCTGTATTTCGCTGAAGCGGTGCGCCGAGGAGTGTAGTACGCCGGCGTTTGATCAGCTCTGTTGTACGTCACATGGAACAGGGCCCGAGTCTGCTACCATACACCCGGCACAAATCTTACCTACGTGCTAGAAATTTCAAGTTAGTTTAGTTTCTTATTTAAGTATATTACGCTTGTTCATTGACTGTAGCAACCTTCAGATGGCCCAACCATCTTACAATGTTCAGAATGCTAATTTCAACAGTAAACCAAGAGTTCTTCTTGGACTTCTTCAAGCCCCTTTCAGGTCGATTTTGGACCTAATTTGAAGTAAGTATTTGATACGTGCCCATAATTTTGAAATGGAAAACAAAAGTGTAATAATGGATTTCGTGTAATGCAGTTATTAAAACTATTTGTGTTCATTAAACAAAATATTTTGTAATTGAATCTTGTACAGAAAACATAATTTAGACGATCACCAAAATACATTTTACTAAAATGCATTTACCCATTCAAATAAAATACTTTGTAAACGGAACTTTCTTAGCATTAGATACTATCCTAAAGAGGTAGGGTAGGGTTTAAAAATTTCAGCGTACTATAATTACGTCTCTGGTACAGGCAAGAACACAAGTATATAATTGTATAACCCATACAAAAATAATGCGTAGTAGTAAAGCTATCCCGAAGCAGTTTCCAATTTGTTTTGCAAAGCAGTTTGCAATATATTTTATAATAAAACATTTCCAATATTGATATTATTATTATCATTAAAACTACGGGCGATCTAAACCGCTTACATCGCACGTAAATTTAGTAACAAACATAGCCGCCTATAAATAGACGTGGTGCACTATTAATAACAATAGTGTTTGAGATAATTCATAACAACTAAAATAGTATTTACTCAAGATAACATCGCTCGCGGGGGCGTTAGTCAGTTTTGGATATTGATTACATTCTGACTAACTGACTAAGCAGTACCTACATTCAGAATGTGACGTGTAGGTGGCGTCGTGATCGCAGTAGGAGTGGCAAGTGGGCACGTCTCTTGCCTAGACATTTTAATTAATTGGAATCGATAGGTCGAACACCTTTGTTAATGGTTAGATTGCAAAAGATATGTACATAGACCATTTGTTTAAACGAAATGCTCAATTATTAGTTGGTAAATATTGACTAGAAACTGCGGGGTTGGCTAGAAACTAGGTGGATGCGGCAAGCCAAATCAGGAAGCCACGGCGCCCCTTAGTAGAGGCCCATGTCTAGCAGTGGATTGAGACCGGCTGATGATAATTATGACGATAAGGATTATGATGATAATGGTGACGGATAGTTCGTATTTTCCCGCCATTGTTAATAAGCACTGTAATACAATTTTTTGCTGTTAAAGATAACCTTACTTGTGAGCACTTAGTGAAGTATATATCAAATTAATATTCTATATTTAAAACATGCTTTTATGCTTCATACTTATTATCTACTAATCATAAAATTACAGAACGTTATGATGTCATGAATTCGCTGTTAATATATTAAAATATTAAAAATGACTTGCCAACTACACTATGCAAAACGTCCGCTTCCAGTATATTCCTAAAAACTGTTTAATGACATTTTTGCGTGATGGCTTGTAATATAGAAATCCCTGTAATATAAAATCATCAGTAAATTTAATTAAGCACATATTAAAATCTTGTAACAATTTAAAACCTGTGGTAGCTGGCTGAAAGTGACAACAATTAAAATTAAAACTGAGCCCACTTAGCGCCAAAAACGAAACTGCATTACAGAGCACAGAGAACACAAAAAACGACCCACATCGTTCATCGCCGATCAAAACAAAAACATTATTGTTTCTGGACGGAACACGGCACCAGCACATACTCGCTGAAGGGAACTTGTAAAATAAGTAATCATTGCGTGTTCAAATTCATTCATTTCTAACATTCAGCTTGTTAGTTGTTGAAAATATTATACTTTTATTACAATATGAACAAAATAAGAACACATACCTACTCATGGTCTTTCAGAGAAAGAAAATTAAAATATTAATTATTTGGTTCTTTAAATACGATTTTACTAATATTTTATTTTAGATTACGATTTTATGACAAAAGTACACGATTGGTAAAATCCACTTAAAATGGTTGTAGTAAATAAAAAGAAAACGTATGATTCCGTCGAGCACCATTAAGTATCATATTCTGATGTTATTAAATACATTATATACATATTTTTTTACATTTTGCAATATAGCTTATATGATGTCAAGCAAGTACCGATATGTGACATTATTGTATACCTTAGCACCTTACAGTACCATTGGATCATCTTTCAACCTTGAGAATCTTAGGGCCCTTCAAAAAGAACAGATTTAACCACATTTCAATAAAATAATTTTTTTATATGTCAATTGTTTTACGGCTGACCCTAAAAAAAGAGGTAAAAAAGCTTCTTGCATTTACTAAAAACGTCAAAGTAGACATTGTTAGTAGAGTATGTATGAAGATGTATACTTTTACATGTCGGTCACGGGATTTAAGTATATTACATATAAGTACTTCACGATTAATATACATTACTGTTTTGTATTTATGTAGAAATATACTATACATGAGTAGCAATTTAGCAATGTTTAAGCGAATTTAACATTAAGTTTGAATCCGCAGAAAAAACAAACACATTCAAAATTATGTTTCTCTGCAAACATTTCTCAAGGGTGTAATAAAAAATAGTGCAACTTGTCTATCATGGGCGAAGACATATCTATTCATAGTTTAATATATACAGTTTGTTGTTTATGGTTGGCCGGTAGTGTGAGTGCGGCGGGCGAGCCAGTGATTCGCGAACATGTCGGCGCATGCTGGAGGGCCCACGTGCCGGGGTTCCCACGGGCCGGGGGGCCGCGACCTCCACTAGTTCGACGTTTTTTATCTGTTGCCTATTTGAGCGGTAAACTGTTTCACTGTCATTTGCAAAAGGTCACAGGCGGCTAATTCACGTGTAACAGAGGCACAAACTGATTTTAAATAAATAATATCTAATACATAGGTGTACATATATTTAAGACCGGAAGATTATTATTATTATTTATTTATTTATTTTTAACATATTAGCATGCTGAGAAAGATATAAAAGTATTGTAATCAAAATCAAAAGAGAAAACAAAATTTAAAAACGTATTATACATATTAGTAATTAATAATTTACTTTACTCGTAATTGCAAACCCATCATTCTTACAGATAAACTTACATTTAAAATGAAACTTAAATTTTTAACAAAAGGTATCGAATACCGATTTAATAAAAAAAATATTAAATAACTAACGTAGAGTAGTAAATTCATTTTCTAAGTACCCACATTAATTTTTGTGTATCTCGGAGATTTTCAAGTCTTGTGTTACTGTAACCTCTAAAATCTCCCAAGCAAAGAAACATCTGGTTGCGTAAGAGTGTTAATGTTATCTTCATGTGATGTCTGTACTTTATAGACTAAACAGATCAAATGGTAACGGCCAGATTTCTAGATAAAAAAAGTAAAAGAAGTAACTATGCAAAAAATTGCAGAATACTACCATGATTCACCTGTTATGTTCTATGTTCCACCATGGAATAGGACGTGAGCCTATTGCCATACACCAGACATGAAATCAAACTCCGAAGTACAACCAGGAATTTCAAGTTAGAATTACCCATAATATCCGACTAGAGGACCGAAGCAGGGACTGCTGGCTCAGGAGTCGCGTTTGGAAGTCTTCGACTAGCGAGGCAGTCGTTCAAAAAAAGGCAATTAATATAAATGTCGTCGTGAAGATGTTATCGATGCGTGTCGCTCAGAATTCAACGCACGGGCTCCGCTAACAAGCAGTTTTTATTCATCACCTATTCGGCCACCGCAAACGAGATCGGAATATAATTTGCCAATGTACCTTTGACGCCATTATTTACTTTGATTTTATTCCGCGTGAGAACATAACGATAAAAAAAGAATATCGTTTTATTCGTTATCCAAATCCAGACCACGAAATAGAAAAAAAATAATTTCGTCAATTCAGAAAGAAGAAAGACAGAAATGGAACGTTTATTTTTTAATAACACTAGCATTATAAAAAGATAGAAAGAAAGAAAATTACAAGGTAAAGTATATAGGTACACTTGATTTGCGCTAAATTATACATATTTACACTTAAAAACACAGGGAAAATATAGTAGAAAATCAAAATTTGAACGACGGATAAAGTGTTAGTGACGTCAAAGTCATAGTCCGGTCTATGGACATGTTGATTTACATTTTTACCATGCATTTTTAAAAATTGTTACATAACAGTAGATAAATGAAACGTTATAATATGTTTAATTACGTCTGCTGCATCGAAAAAGTCTTAAAGTAGTGGTTTAACTTGTAACTACGTGTTTTATATTTTATCTAAACTCTTCACCTAAAGACTTCGCAAACAGAAATTGCAATTATTAATATCAGTTAATTAAGTCTTAAAAATAACTCAGGAAGAGTTTAAATTTTAATCTAACAACATCTACGTAATTGAATTACAAAGTGATATTTGGCTTGAGAAATGACAAATCATATATCAAATCATTTACACGGTACAGTTATATGTTTCTGTATCTAAACGAGGTCACCCTACATTTAACTTGCGAATCTATCAGCATTCGTATAAATATCGAACAAGACTAATAAATTGCAGTACGACACTCGCAACGGTTCTGTAGGGGTGCCACGCTTGAATGTGATAAAGCAGGACTAAAACCGGGAAATTTTGGTATTAACTTGTGTAACACGATAATTAATTATGTTTATTTTGTTTAATATGTTTTTTTTCTGTTAAAATAACTAATATCTCAACCCATTCTACAAAAAAACCATATGTTTTAAAGAAAAATATCTATTATTCTTTATATTTTAGATCACTTTAAACTAAAACTGTAAAAAAAATATATGATTCAATCTGTCCTACATATACATATTATGTGTAACTTTTAAAACCCGAGAAAAACGACACAAAACTAATATTTAACTCAAAAAACTATTTCTTTAAACATCATTATAATTTAAAAAACTATAGGCGATATAAATAACACTGGACGTCTCAGCCGATGTGAAATAAATTAAAAAAGACTTGCTAAAATACAATGACTCGCACAAAATTTGGAGAGTCAACGTTTCCAATTGAGAGCGCACAAGAATATCCTGGATTTATATCACGCCCAAGCAATAAGTTACGAGTTAAAAGGTCAAAACGATCCTATAAATAAATTGAGTTACTAAAGATTCGCTCACTCGAATCCTTGCGCATCCCCATTGGATACGGCGAAGTCGGGTATAATTCTGTTACCCGGCATCCTCTCCCCATCCGCACATCAAACAGATTTAGACGAGATCCTTTCAATCCGACGATGTGTTATTAACCCAATTTTCGGTGCCGTTAGGGTGTTTGCAGAGATTTACAGATAAGCTGGCTATGTAAGTTAGGATTAATTTATCATATGTATAGACAGTATTATTTTTTTATTTAGCATTTGAAAAATATATCAACTTTACTTATATTGAGGCCAATCGGAATATTAGTCATGTTAAGTGTTTTGTAATATAAAATATTAAGCAATCACCTATATTCATCATATAAAGCACAGACTTACATGATACATCGCGAAGGTACAATTGCTACTTTCGTACTACTAACGCCATCTAGTATCAAATAGATGAATTAGAAGTGTTCAATTAGAAGTGTATGTTCAAAACTAACTTTTGATTTGCACACCTTGTAATGGAAAACTAGCGACAAATATCGTTAAAGAAAATATTAAAATACATTATTATTTAAATAAATCGATTTATAATAGCTTTTTATAAGGTACTCAATAAATGAACACGTATTATATTTCGACTGAGATAGGTTGATAATGATATAATGATATTTTGAAAAGAATTTTCCATAATTTTTTAAATATGATATCTAATATTACTTTGATTGCATTTCTAATACAAAATATAAGATAATTATAATGTTACTATGTTTGAGTACGTCATTAATTACTGAATTACATTATCAAATTTTGCAATAGTGCAATACGTACATTCTTATACGGTGAGTTAAGACGAAGGCGACAATAAGTAAACTTTAACGAATGATTTTGCCTATTAAAATCATTCTTTAAAGGTGTACGTAATACAAAAGAACATTTAAAATATTTAATATATTAATACAAACCTATAGCTAAATATAGCTTTAAGTCGGGGAGTTATTTAAACACGCGATATAGCAACACAATGTTGTATGCACACTGGCTGGAACTGTCTAACGTCTGGGCTTGGTTCAATTATGCCAAACAGTCCTGATGAGCTCACTTATCCCATAAATAGCCTGATCTCGACATGCCCGCACCGAAATAACTTGAACACGAGCGGTCATAAATATATGCACCTCTATTGTAATTCCACATTTTTATTTCAATACTTCATTTACATATAGCTGATATTAAAAATACACAGCATTGCCAACATGTCTCTGTTTCATCATCGATCATTTAAATATCTAATCTCTCAATTTATTTTGCCAACATTTAAAATTAATTATTATTATATTTCAGCATGTGCAATAATTATTTGCCGTGTTTTAGAACTACCTTTTCTTATTCGTCGATCTCAAAGACTGTCTCCCATATAAAAGTAAAGTATATGTTCAATTTTTAAATTTTGCAATGTCTTAATTAGCCGCCAGAGAATGCGTTAAAACAATAATTCTTTTTATATTTTTTGAGTAAAACTGTCAGGCATTTTATATTTACATAATTGAAGGAAGCCGTAATAAATTACAATTATAAATATGTCTTGTATTACTTTTTCGTACAATTAGCAACGCTGTAATTACTATGTAACTAACATTCTCATCAGATATGCTTTTCGTTGAAGTCTGCACGCACATGTTGTTGGAAATTACACAAAGGTAGTACGACGAATCTGGTTTAGAGTTCTTATAAATCTAGCCAGCTAGCTGTTCGTCTGACCTAAAAGGTTATTTAGAGCTAAGGGTTATTAAAACATCACAGTAAGTATATCTAACAGATCGTCACTGTAGTATAAGTCACAAGATTAGAAATTTACTTTAAGCTATCCATATAAGTTTTATTGAATAGTCATTATTTACTTAAAATTGCTATAATTCAATAAATTACAATGAAATTAAAAAGGTGCTTATTTGACTGTATCTGTTTATATCAATTTGTTATAAGAGTCCTTTTAAATATGCCGGGTATCCAGGAACAAAGGTCCTCGAACGGTACAGTGGTCTTGTCACTTGATTGTCATTACTTTATGAAATGAGAATTAATAAATAAATTTAATATACTTACCTAAAATATCCTACGGGTAATGTTAATATGTTTGTACATGGGCAATTTACTCGTTCATGAATTGCACTCAGTCCATTCCCTGGGCAACAGCAACACTAAAACAGATTTATAGATGCTTCGCCTCGCTGCAAGTGCATTAGCCGGAGTAGCTTTTAGGTAATTATATTAGAATTCAGTGACCGTTGCTTTGAACAACTTTTCAATTTATTTAAAACATAGCCATAGCCATTATCAACAAAATATATGATAGATACTTATATATAGAAATATAAACTCTTATTGTCAGCGCGATGCCGCAGGTAACAGCTAGTCTAAACATATTTATCGACATGAATCATACATACATAGCTCGGAAAAAGTATTGAGAACTAGAAAGCAAATCTGCATTCATTCATATAAAATACACTGTTTACAAATTAACTACCATGACTTAACATTATACACAACTTCTTTTATAAGTTTTTTTCTATTATTATTCTCTCCGTATACAAAATAAAAAAAATATAAGAATAACTTACGTTTAATATATCTACTTAACAATTTCATATTTTCATGATTGTAAAACATGGTATAGGTATCTACTTTCGCAATAATACGTACGAGTAGGTACAAATATAGCAGGAAGTGACGACTGAGATTAGTTAGACATACATTAAAACGTGAAGCGTTCTAATTTAGCTGACTGAGGACGCAATAAATCTGCAATAGATTTTGGAAGAATCGGAATATTATTCAAAGTTTACATATTGTTCAGTTTGCTTTGCTTCGTCAGTGAAATAAAATGAAAAATAATAATAACTGTCGACCCTATATGTACCTTAATGTTAGGAAACTAGTATAAATTTTCTTGACATATTATGTTAAAATTTGAATTTAGAATGTAATAACCGTTAAATTTAAAATTATACAAATATGGCGCTAGGTGGCACTGATATTGACAACAGCGAACTAAAGTAATTGTTTAACGCCTATAATATCGAAAATTAAAGTATGCTCGGGTTTAATTTTAGCCCAAGTAGTTCGGGCTTATCCGAGGTTTTTCTTCATGAACTTCTGCCCATTCCAGCTATGTCGCGACGGGGACACCGTCATATGTCTACAATTTATTCTCTCTTTGAATTGAATTAAATGTGACATACATAATTCTCTATTTAAATACATAATTCTCTATTTAGGTCTATATCTAATAATAAAACCGTAGAAATTGAAGCGTATAGTTGCAAAACGGAACGGAATGATTTCCGGTCTATTGTATTTTGAAATAATAATCAGTTATTACATGGTTGTCACATGCAATTACATGTTGAATAAAATTATTACAGGCTGTAGGAACGCGCGCCATTTCACATGTCGCAAGGGCAACGCCAACAAAAGCCTTTTCACAGCGCATTAACTTTCATGTCATGGAATATTTTACAATAAAAATTGCTTAAGTTTTGTCAAATCATGTAGGAATCCGCCTGGCGACGCCACTTTCGCAACACAACTATATTTTGTGTCAACTTTCCAAGATCATTTTTATAATACATGTACAGTGTACACGTTAGGTGGGTATGTATGGCCCGAGTTTATTTACGAGAGATTCACTGTTTCCATTGCCCTTTATTATGAAATTGTTATGGTTAATTCAAAATCAATATTTTATGCATTCTTCATATGAAGAATATTATAAGTAATTACTTTTTATGTAGGTATTATGTAATTATTATATTATAATTGTATTGTACTTAGGTATGTATCGGTCAGAAAATAAATCGGTTTGACATATCTGGTATGACTATAGAAAAAAGAATTTATTTTCTCGGCTATATAGATTATTTAATCTGTTAAATATTTCTGCATACATTAACCAATACAACTCGTATCTAACATTTCGCGCGTAACGTACATATGTACACTGAGGAGAACGAAATAAAATATACAATGACATTTAGAGAGACATTAAAAATTAAATGAAATATATAATAATTATCACTACTGAGCAATAACACATTAATAAATATACATATGGATCTAATTTATCTATGCAACTAAGGCTTGTTTTGCTAAATGGAAAAATCTAGGCGCATATAAGCACGTTATAAAATATTGCTCTCATGCACAACAAGGTGCTTTTAAAAACTTTTTTAACATTCTGTAATTTTAAACATTAATCCGAATTCGTTCCCGCGTCCGGTCTTGGTAAGATTTTCTCTGTGTGTCGTAAATTGGATTGATGTCCATTTATTGTATCATAATCAAATATTTATTAAGTAAATACTACCATTTAAAATCACCAACAAATCAACGGTACCTTCCTTTTGTTCTTTATTTATATAAAGACTTCGTGTAGCAATTATAAACAAAGAACTGTCATCTCATAGTTAAAGTTTTCTATTTTATAGTTTAAGATTACACTTAATATTTGATTTAAATACATTAACTTCTCACAGAGATCCTTCGTGCTTGATTATCGAGCACTTCCTTCTGTCCCTGACTATGCAAGTCTTAGATGGTCTGTGAAAACTATGGTCTTCCTTCGTATCACGTAATGCCATATATAAAATCATGAGTCTTAAGGAATATATCTGAAATTGTTAATATTCCCGGAGTCTAGATAATGGAAACGCTTTCAAAATGTGCATTAGTATTCTGTGGCGGACTGCGCACGACTCGGATTTACTGTTATGAGCACCGCATCTGCGGAACATCTCGCCACGAACCCCGGGCAAAAATGCAACATTTCCTAATACCAACATGTTTACTATCCCAGCGCTGCGGTACCTGGATATGTCCTGGAGAACATATTAACGACACTTGAGCGCATAATATTCTTGAACCCAAACCGTAAACCATACCAGTATGAAATAACTGATCATAATTGGGTTTAGCTTTAAATAAATACATAAATAAAGTATTACAATTATCGCTAAGAAGCAAATGTAGAAAAGTAATTGCATTGTTATAATGATATGTGAAAAAAACTGCTTACTCATTTATTATTTAATGTTTTCATTGATAACAATAATCCATTAATCAATCAATTTATAATCCGTAAGATAATATAGACACCCAGAACAAAGCTGGGGGTTGTATAAAACAGCAGTACCTACAGATTTTAAAGTGAATAACAAAGCTGTTTATTTCTGTATAATTACGATCATAGCCAAAAATTTTCAATTTAACAAGCAGATACATTTCGGGCGAAGTCCAAAAACGTGGCAGACAATCATGTCAAGGATTTCTAAATATCTCATTGACCTATTGCATAGCATTTTGCATTTGCATTGAATTT